>OMKK01042792.1:0-10426 GCA_900302305.1 Polymixia japonica | reverse complement strand
TACAAGTGAGCTAGTCTGGTACAGGTGAGCTAGTCTGGTACAGGTGAGCTGGTCTGGTACAGGTGAGCTGGTCTGGTACAGGTGAGCTGGTCTGGTACAGGTGAGCTGGTCTGGTACAGGTGAGCTAGTCTGGTACAGGTGAGCTGGTCTGGTACAGGTGAGCTGGTCTGGTACAGGTGAGCTGGGACTTGTAGTCTGTCTGCACAAGAGATTATGTCACATTTCAGAATAAAGTCACAGTTAATAAAACTGAATCTGTGATTTGCTTAAATTCCAAAGGTTGGTCCGTCTGTCTACCTGTCCAGATACCTATCCATTAACCTTGTTGTATTATATCATTATTATAACATGCAGGTTTACTAAAAACAGCTTGACCACAGTACTGGTAGGACTTTAACTGTTTCTGTATGTATGGAATGAGGCTGGTTTTATGGTTTTACGTGTCTTCTACAGTTGTCGTAGACCACAGGCGAGGTATATTATTTCTGTATCCCCTGTCTTTTATTGCTTATTGTACGCCCTTAATGTTTCACGTAAAGTCTGTTGTAATGTTGTAATGTTTTTAATGAGCATTTTGCACTAAGACAAATCCCTATCAACTATGTGTTGAAATGGCAATAAAGTTTCTATCTATCTATCTACACAGACCTGGGATCTGCCTAGTACTATCACCAGTTCTACTGTGCTGCTGCTGGACCATCATTATATTGATGAATCTAATATAATAGCACATGTGCAGTACTGTCTCTTTCCGGGATAAATGTAACCTGCAACCTAATTCTTCTATTCAGATATGATCTTTGCAAGAGGCTTTAGATGGAGTTAGGGTTGTGTTTAGGGGTTAGGATTACTTCTCCATACTAAAGCCTTCATCTAGCAGCTACAGAGAACATGTGATTGCACAGAGACTGAAGCACTTACTAAATTGAGTGTTTACATCTTTGTGACGCTATGTTTTGGTAATTCACTATATGTTTGTTCGATTCAAATGTGAAATATATCCTGAATGGAATACACCCTCATTGATTTATACAATAGAACATTTTCATAATGGCAGTGATTTGTATGTGACGTCTGTCATTCTGATGAAAAAGGGATTCTTTTACTGTTATGTTTATGTTCATTAAGATTTAGGATTTCATTCCAAAAAGCTTTATTTTGAGGAAAGATAATATGACGTCATGCTCAATGCCAAATATAAAAGAAATATGTAGAAGATTCATCATTTTAGACATCGATGTTTTGGAAACATGTCTTAAGATAACAATGAAATCAAAGTGACTTTTACTTTTAAAAATGCTAGATCTCATTTTTGGAACATAACATCTATACTTTATATCTGCCAAGCTCACCTATTTTAAAAACATTTCTAATTGCAGAATTGCTAGCTTGTCGAAGATCTTTCCCACACTACTGCTGTACAAGCTGTGGGAAGATGGCAAGGTGGTCTCCTTGGATGACCCAGTGGAGAAATACGCAGAGAACTTCACCATCAAGAACCCACTGGGTAAAACCAGTGGACCATACACTGGGCCGGCACCCTTGTCCGCCAGGGCCCTTAGTGGCCAGTCTCCTTCAGTCACTCTGCGCAGGATGGCCAGCCAGCTCTCTGGTAAATACCAAACCATACTGACACCATAAGGTTATAGGTCACACCCTGTAAAACCATGTGTTCATTATGGGAAAATATCATTAAGGATTGTTACTCATGTTTGTGGATCTTTTAATCCTGAAAATACTGAATGATCAAACAAATAGAATAAATAGTTAGTTTGCTGCCTGATAGTACTTGAGTTCACTCTTGCTGTTTGTTGCTTCATTATAAAAGTAAACCAGTCATGTTAATATATTAATGGTTAGGATCAACTATTAGACTATTTCACTTGTTTTTATAGAGAAAGGAGACTAGCAAGGGAGACACACACACCAACCAGAGGGTTGTGTCAGGATTCAGTCCTAGACCAGTAAGACATACATGATGATCCACAGGCTGGGGGACTTGACCACTGGACTATCTCTGGGAACAAAGTGATATTTTCATAGCAAAGATATTACATTGTAGTGAAAATGTGCTTCCACTTCCTACCAACGTGTCACAGTGATACGACAGGTGTGTAGGTCATAACTTAAAGCACATGGCTTGGTCTACTTTCCCATGCTGGAGACTGTATACATCTAGTTCCAACTACCCGGTAGACCACCTTACTTAACCTTGGCTTACAGGAATAGAGAGAGAATGTATAATTAGGAATGAGCTGGTCTCTAAATATTGAGCTAATCTGGACTGCTGGGATTAAGAGAAGAGGGAACACTCCTCTGAATAGAACAAGCTCCTGGGCTTGACTCTCTTGACTCTCACAACGCATGACGCTGGATAAGGGAGGGGAAGCACTTAGCCAATTACTGTGTGGTAAAGTTGGCACAGTTCAAATGTTGACTAACAGTAACAGAGGGTTTACCCACAATCTGGCCTGGGTTTCAAAGCTGCTTGTGAAACAATGTTTGCCCACTTGGACGTATTAACTATTTCTACTCTATACTGATACAATTCAATTAAACTTCAATGAATAAAGTTATTTTCTAACCCGAATCCTTCAATCAGTTTTACAGCCATTACAAATGGACAATCAAAACAAGGTCTGTGTTGTGAAATCAGTCATCTGTTAAGATGTCCAGTTTGTATGCATTTTAACAACAATAGCTTTGCTCACTAGATTTTAGATTAGTACAACTCTATTTTAAATGTACATCTCACTTCACCTTTGTTACTTATTAATTAAATCTGAAACTGTCACAACTGAATTAGTTTTACATGATGTCCCAAAAGAGGACATTGTTAAAAGTATAGTAATTGTCCAAACCATTGTATTTGTAAACACACTGAACAGAGAATTTCCTGTTATGTTTCTACTTATTAGTCAGCTGACCCAGGATTGTTATTAAAGTTTAAGATGCAGTAAAGTTTACTGCTCCGATACTGAAGGATCAAACTGAAGGCTCAGACTTTCAGGGAGAATCACTGGGGGCAGAAAACCTTTGTAAACATGTTTCACAATTTCAGGTTGGATTTACAGCCTTGCATGCAGGTTTGTTGTTGGTGAGTATAATGCGTTTTCTGTGCTGCAGCACTCACTCAGGTTGAGTCAAACCCTTATTGTGGGAATGTGCAGCTACAAAAAGGACAAACATTCACACTGCTCTTTTATGTTTGTTTCCTTGCATGATGATGTAATCCTCATCAACAACTGTGCAGATTCGTTTTCATGTATAGTCATTTCTTTAAAGCAGCCAATCAAGGGGATCCAGAGGTTCACCCACTGGTACTTCGTTGCTTCACACCATGGGCCTTTAAGAACATTGTTTTTTATCCAGAAGTTTATTTGACATCAGAATGAGGTTTACTACACTGATTATAAATACTCATCTTTTTTTAAGGGTTACCCAGAAGACTGAGGGAAACTAACCTCCTTTGGAGTGGAGACACCCAAGCAGCCCTTGAATTGTTACAAGATGATGTCCTTGTGGCAGATCCAGGCACCAAGTAAGACCATCATTTCCTTTCTGTGTCACTTGACTTTTGACAGAGATGACTCTCGTATAGCTAGTCAGTAATGACACAGGAAAGAGGAGAGACGTGGTTAAGATATATGTCAAGTCAAGTTTATTTATATAGTCCACACATTGCACAGTCACATAGTCACATTGCAGTCTCAAAGGGTTTCACAAGTGAAAAACCCCAATTGCTGTTGGAAGGGGGAGGTGGAGGGGAGAAGAGGGGATCAGGTGATGGGATACATGGTTGGACACACAGAGGGAGGAGGAGCAGAAGCAGCAATCTGGTGTCTGTAGACCTGGAAAGACAGGGAAGCAAGAGACCCATACACAGCAGACCATCCAGACACTAGGCCACTCACACAGACAGAACAAGGGATAGAGGTTACACAACTCATGCATATAGCAGGAGGGATGCATACCTAGGCTACAATCCATCGACAGGCACCTAATCCACTGCTAATTAGGAGGCTGACCTAGTTCTGAAGAGACTGTCACTCCCAGATTACTCCAGCAAGGGTTGATTATGATTAGAGAATTCAGTAGTGCTAACTAGTGAGACTAGCCTCATTTATACTACACTTGCCAAAGCAGAGAGAGGAAACCCAAGTTATCAACCAGATAACCGTGATGTACTGTAAATGCGACCAGCTCATACTAATCTGGCTAGCCCTGCTGGCTCCTTTCTGTCAGTACCTTAGTGGCTAACCTAAATCTAAAGGTAGGCTAAGTTACTCATGAACTAGACAAGTTAGGGCTGACTGAATGATAAGGAGAATAAATTTAGATCTGAAGATATCTATAGAAACTGCCTCCCTGATAGCAGCAGGCAGACCGTTCCAGAGAAAAGGAGCGCGGTATGAAGAAGCCCTGCAACCTGCTGATTTCTTTTTAACTCTTGGAACAGATAAACCCCAGCGCAAAGAGATAGAAGGGTGTGGGGCGGGATATATGGAATTACTAAGTCTGATAAGTAACAAGGCGCAAGCCCGTGTACAATTTCATATGTTTGTAACAGAACCTTAAAATTGAGATCTAACATGGATTGGGAGCCAATGTAGAGATCTCAAAATGGGAGTTACTGTATATTGTCAAATTTTCTAGTTTTGGTCAAGATTCTTGCAGCGGCTTTCTGAACAAGTTTAAGTTTTTTATACTAGTAATTGGAAGACCAGAAAATAGAACATTACAATAATCAAGACGAGATGACACAAATGCGTAGATTAAGGTCTCTACATCTGCCATAGATAAGATGGGTCTAATTTTAGCAATATTACGAAGATGAAAGAATTATGTTGTAGTAATGTTTTGAATATGCAGATCAAATGAGAAAATAGGATCGAATACAACTACCAGATTTTTAACAAATAACTCAGAGAGATGATGCTATTATCAAAATTTAAAGTGACATCTTTAAACAGATGCCTTTGACTAGCTGGTCAAATAACCAACATCTCTGTTTTATCTGAAT
Organism: Polymixia japonica; assembly: GCA_900302305.1. Classification (NCBI taxonomy): domain Eukaryota; kingdom Metazoa; phylum Chordata; class Actinopteri; order Polymixiiformes; family Polymixiidae; genus Polymixia; species Polymixia japonica. The sequence continues at coordinate 5,403 of OMKK01042792.1, read as the reverse complement.
TTAAATGCAGAAGGTCATCCATTTTTTTAAATGTGGAAAGACGCTGCTTCAAGTTTACAATTTGGGAGCAGTCTTTCAGTCTAATAGGTAAATATAAATGGGTGTCATCTGCATAACCGTGAAATTTGATAGCTGCAAATTATGTCGGCAAGAGGATACATGTAAATAGAGAATAGTAATGAACCAAGAACTGACCCCTGTGGAACACACAAATTTCTGAGGTCATATTATTGTGAAGAACACAATGTGTTCTCTCAGAAAGGTAAGATCTAAACTAAGAGGGTACTAGTCCACGCATTCCAATATAATTCTCAATATAATTCTCAAGGCAATCTAAAAGTAAAAGTTATGATCTACAGTATCAAAACCTGTGTTCAAATCAAGTAACAGAAGCACTGAGGTCGAATTGGAATCAATAGTTAACAGAAGATCATTAACCACTTTGGTGAGTGTTTCTGTGGAATGAAATGATCTAAAGCCAGACTGGATTTTTTTCAAATAGATTATTAGTAGACATATGATCAATAATTTGGTTTGCTAGAATTTTTTCAAGTATTTTAGAAAATAAGGGAAGGTTAGAGATTGGCCTATAATTATTTAAGATTTCTGGATCAAAGTTGGGGTTTTTTAAGCAGCGGTTTAATTACAGATGTTTTGAATGCCGATGGCACAGTGCCAGTAGAAAGGATAGGTTATGATGCTAAGCGTTGTTGGTCCAAGAATTCGAAAAAGTTATGCTAGAAATTTGGCAGGAGGCAGGTCAAGCAGACAAGTAGTGGGTTTTGAAGCAGAGATTATCTAAGGAAACTATATCAAGCCTCGGAAGCACATGTACAGCCTGGGAGGCACCAAGTGGACTGATCACCAAGGGGCCACAATATTGATTGGAGAGTAAGCTATTAATATCATCTCTAATTAAGTCAATCTTACCAGTGAAGAAACCCATAAAGTCATTGGCTGTGAGAGAAGAGCCAATTGAAGAGGGTTGTTTTTGGGTAAGCTTAGATACTGTGCTAGTGGCTCCTCCTACGAGTCGAGACCGGGACAAACTCATCACCCGCTGCCAATGGGGCTATGCTGTCTATACAATCTTGGCTACTGCTAGGACTAACGCTAACAGGCTGGATCCTAGACTATCTGGTGTGCCTGTCACATCTACAGTAACTAGACTATCCTCCTCAAGCTGATGTCTCCCTAGTAGAGACAGCTGCTCTAGAACAGAAGCACAGGTAGGACAGGAGCCCATACTCACCATGGTTGACGTTGCGGTGACAATTCTAATACTGAGTAAGGCTAGGCTAGGTTAGGCTAGCGAGTTTAGCGGTAGCTATCTGAACCTAAGTGCCCCTACCAACTGTTAGTGGTAATCAATAGGGCTGATTTGTATCCATGGGGAAAGCACTCAATGCCTATGAGATTATTGTTTCTTTTCCCTCCCTCAGATGTCACTATAGCAATGTGGCCTATTCCTTATTGGCCAACATCTTGGCCCAGAGAGTGGCTGGCTTGGACTATGAAAGCTGGGTCTCAAGCAACATCCTGGAGCAGCTGGGCATGGACAACACTGGTTTCAACATTACTCCAGACATTCAAAGTCAGATGGCTGTGGGTGTGTACAGCAGTGGCCAACCAGCTCCCCTCTATAACCTTGGCTGGTATCGGCCTGCAGGTCAAATGTACTCAACAGCAGCTGATATGGCCAAATTGGCTATGGTTCTTCTTGGGGCGTACAGCCGGTCCCTACTCAAACAGGACACCCTCAACACTATGCTGACACCTGTGTTCCGATGTCACAGTGGCTACTTTGCAAATTCCACTGGCACGCCCTGGGAGATCAATGAGCAGCTGAGCTACGATGTGGTGAGAAAGGACGGAGACCTGGATGGCTATGCTGCCACCCTCTCGCTTGTTCCGCGGCTCAAGCTTGGGCTGGTGGTTCTGATGGCGGGGGTGCGGCCAGGGGACCAGGACTTGGTGAACCAGGCCTACAGCTATCTCATTCCTGCAGTGGAAAAAGCTTTCAGGGACGCTCGCCGCACACTCAGGCCACCACCCAATCCAACTCCATATGTGGGAATATTCACTTACAGAAATATGACATTCTATGAGATCAAGGTGGACGCAGATGGGGTGCTGGTCATGCAGCAGTTTGGGCCACAGGTGGACACCTCTGTGCCGTCCAAATACCGGACTATCCGGCTGGATTACCTACAGGAGAGAGTCTTCAGGGTGGTATTTGAAAGTGAGTACCCTTGCAAACTGAAGGTTAACAGTGCCTCTGTCTCCTTAGAGGCACAGGACAGACAGCTGTTCAACTTCTACCCCTTCAACAAGAAGGGTTTGTCACCAGGGTTTGATTCGCCCGGACTCAACACTTACAGGGTGCTCAGGATAGTTCGCAAACCATATTTTACCTCGTAAATGCAAGAATATTTTCACGGGACAAATTTTTTACTTGTCGGGATACACCAGACTTGCTATTTGTAGTGGTTTGACGTTTTTTTACTTGTGGGGTCCTTACAAATACATGGTTTACAAACAAGACATGTTAGGTTTTACACGGTGTCAGCATGTTCTCTGCATGCTGAGGTTAATGCATTTAATCTGATCTTGTACCTTGATTATCCTCTGTGTCACTTTGTCCTGGTCTCAATACCCATTCTATCATTTTGTTTTTTCTGTGCTCATGAATCTTGAAAATGTATTGTTCTGATGAATGCAAAACACAAAACTGTGTTTGCATGTTTTGCAATCCTTGTTACATGGATGTGTTCATAAAGAAGTGTTGGATCAATAGACAGTGTGACAACATCAACAAGTCCCCTTAAACCTTTAAGTGCCTAATGTGCGACCTAAGAGAAAAAGCCCTGGTGTAATTGTTTAAGCTCTGCAGGTGAAATGTCAAGTGCTGAACCATCCCTTTAAGTCCTCCACACTGAAATTCACTGATGACAACGTAGTTAAATATGGAATCTGAGTTGTAAGCATGCTGTCTATTGGTAATGCAAAGTAAGTTCACAACCATTAGAGATAATGTTGGCTGACATTACAAAAGTATATTTTGTGTCTAACCCTAACTGACCAAAGAAACACATTTATGGACTGTGAAAGTAAACAAACTCTGAATTGTTTAGAGTTGTTAACTTGTGAGAAAGGCAGGAATAAATCATTATATTACAATAGAGCAATCAATCACATACATTTAAAGATTATTTGTAAGAGGGAAACACTTTTTTGTTTCACTCTCCCTTGTTGACCGCCTCTTTTACAGATGAAAAATATGTTTTTTGGAACTTTAGTACAACTTCCCAGTTTCATGTATTTACTCCAACCCTATCTTTTGCTTGTAGTTGGTGTGTGTACTAAGAGGCCTGGTATAGTTTTTCAGAATGAAAAATGCCTTTCTGTGGCAGGCTTCTTTGCTTAGGCCTTCAAATCAACAACTTGGTCCAGTAAAGATCTCCCTTCATACAGCTTTCTCATTGGGCCCATTCCTATTTTTGTCTTTATCTAAGGGAACAAGTTCTCTTGTTCTCAAGGGAACAAGCTAGGAGCAACAGCATGTGTTATTATTATATGTGTTGTTAAAAATTAATACACATGTATGTCCCAAACTCGACATATGGATGTTGCAAAGACTTTTTCTCCTACCTAACATAATGTAATGTACATCGGTGTAAACAGGAACAGAAATATTATCATTTAGCTAATGGGTGTTTTTGAGATCATAGTGTGCAGTACACAGAGTACTTTGTGTCAGAGACATGAAAATAAAACATAATCAATACCTGTAATTTTCCTTTCTATTTTTAAACATGGGACAAGCAGTGTTTTTATGGCACCATAAAGAGCGACCTGTTGTTCATCATTAACTAGCCCTCAGCCAGACCCTTTATAAATACAGTGAAGGAATGTTGTGTACAAACCACAACCAACAGAGACACTTCAAGAGGAACAGGTGGAACAAGTGAGAAAGAAGTGATTAGTCCAGAGAGCAACAAGATGAAGGCCACCATGTTCATCTCACTGTTACTTGCAGCAGTGTGTCAACTGTCCTGCGCTGTAACTGTCACGGTAAGAGAAAACTTTTCATGAACTTTACAATCTTGATCAGAGCCCCTCAGACTTTCCTTGTGGCTTTGCTTGTTAGGATAGCCAGAGCAATACAAACGCTTTCACTTTAAAAGCCATAAAATAATGATTAGACTTTTTATGTCTCCTAACAGACTGCCGTTGACACCAATAATCACTTTTGGAAGCAATTTTTCAAAATGACCTACCTATATTAATTATTTACTGAAGGATGCACTATGGTTTCCTACACTAGCGTACTGTAACCTATCCTGATGTTTTACTTGTTTTAAGTTGTATTTTTGTTTATCACATTTTTCATGACTATTTTTCCAACAATATTGCTCACTGTGACTTTTGGCCACAAAGTTGTTTAATCCTCATATCAGTGACTTGTAATTTACAAAACAATAATTCAGTGTCCTACAGATACTTGTCTCTTTATCTTAAATTCAATAATATGCAAAAAAAAAGACTGAATTATAAAACATCAAAAGAACCATGATTTCTTTCAGTGAAGTGCTGTTGCATTACTAATAATTTACCACCAGTAACTACAACTGCTTTTACTATAATTCTGCTTTTGAACTGTAGACATCTCATTTCTTCATAGGAGGGAGAATATAAATTCTCCCTGGAGTCAGTGAAGGAACTGGGTGTGCTGATGAATGGGGACGATGTCTCTGCAAACCACAACCTCCACCTGGTAAAGGCCAGAGCAGTTGCTGCATGTGCCAACCCCTCTCTGCCCAAAGACTTCCAACCTCTCTGCCAAGGCAAAGACGCTGGGGTCTCCCTTGCCAGGCTGGGTACTGGTTTTTCTATCATTTCTTTTAATGGTTTAAATTATTTAATGATTGATTTAATATTGTTACATTATTGTTATATTAGTTAGTGTCTAATCTAAAACCACACCAGGCTGTGTGAATGCAAACAGCAAGAGAGGATAAGTCTCAGGGGAATGGCCGGCTAATCGGTTACCTTCAAAATATTCCTGTGCTCCTTTTATCTTGAAAGTGTGGTTAAAGTTTAGCTATTGATAAAGAGTTCTTAGAGAGATCAACACTTTTTTCAACTGTTTTAACTGATATAAATGTGTGTGTACTTGTTTTCTCAGCATTGGTGGCAGCCGATTCTGACGCCTGTGAGATCTGCGAATCTGTGGCCTGCACTGGCTGTTAAGAAGAGAAAACCCTGCTGTTTCTTACATCACCATTACTACATCATCATTACTACATCACCATTACTACATCACCATTACTACATCACCATTACATACATCACCATTACTACATCATCATTACTACATCACCATTACTACATCATCATTAC
>OMKK01042790.1:0-10142 GCA_900302305.1 Polymixia japonica | reverse complement strand
TCTCTCCTACATTCTCTCTCTCTGTCTGTCTCTCTCTGTCTCTCTCTCTTCTACACACTCTCTCTCTCTCTCTGTCTCTCTCTCTCTCCTACACTCTCTCTCTCTCTCTCTCTCTCTCTCTCTCTCTCTCACACACTCTCTCTCTCTCTCCCACACACTCTCTCTCTCTCTCTCCTACACTCTCTCTCTCTCCCACACTCTCTCTCTCCCACACTCTCTCTCTCTCTCTCCTACACTCTCTCTCTCTCCAACACTCTCTCTCTCTCCCTCTCTCTCCTACACTCTCTCTCTCTCTGTCTCTCTCTCTCTCTCTCTCTCTCCTACACTCTCTCTCTCTCCAACACTCTCTCTCTCTCCCTCTCTCTCTCTTCTACACTCTCTCTCTCTCTCTATCTCCTACACTCTCTCTCTCTCTCTCCTACACTCTCTCTCTTCTACACTCTCTCTCTCTCTCTGTCTCTCTCTCCCTCTCTCTCTCTCTTCTACACTCTCTCTCTCTCTCTCTCTCTCTCGGGCCTGACTCCAGTGTAATTCCTTCTCGCCCTACAGCACATCCAGCAGGGCCTCAGTGAGTCTGTCTTGGTATTTGATATCAGTGCATGTGGATACAGAGATGTAGCCTTCCTGTGTACTAGTGTGCCTCCCTCCAGGTGATTTAACATCAATACACTCCAGAGCATGTTTTCCAATAAGGTGTGTGTGTGTGTGGGAGTTTACATTACAAGAAGCACAACATTTAACCATCTCAGTGGTTCTATACCACCAGGCTTTCACTCCCACAAACCTCTGATTAGCATAGCGAATGATTCATTTCTTCCCTGATAAGAGCTGTGTCATCCAGGATGACAGTGACCTAAAACTGTAATATTGATATAATGTAATGTTCCCCTCTACACTGAAGCACTGTGCAGACCAGCTGTCTCCATGGTACCGGCCTGCTTCAAAACATCTATCCCCGTTCCCAAAAAGCCGAGGATCACAGGCCTTAACGACTACAGACCAGTCGCCCTGACCTCTGACCTCTGTGGTAATGAAGACCTCATGTTGACCCACCTCAAGGCCATCACCAACGCCCTCATCAACCCACTGCAGTTCACCTACAGAGCCGACAGGTCTGTAGACGATGCAGTCAACATGGGACTCCACCTCATCCTCCAGCACCTAGACTACGCCAGGATCCTGTTTGTGGACTTCAGCTCCGCATTCAACACCATCGCCCCAGCTCTTCTGCAGGACAATCTACAAACCAATCCAGCAAAAAGCTCTGGTCAGTTTTTTTTCCATGGCAGTAGGGCTCACAAACACCTCACTGACACCCTGTTACACACACACACACACACACACACACACTGATGATCCTGCAACACCAACAACTCTTACCTGCTGTGTAAAATAAACATGTACAATAATGTATATACATACACTTAAATCTATATTTATTCATATTTATTTTAATTATAGTGTACATGTTCTAGTCCTTCACAGCCACACCATTTATAGTTTTATTGGTTTTTTTAATAACTACTGTAAATATTTGTTAATTTATATTTTGTTTATAACTCTTCTTAATACTTGTTAATATTTTGCTTATATCGTGTTGCTGTGTTTTATACACTAACCTGACCAAGTCACTTTCCTTGTATGTGCAAATATACTCAGCAATAAAAGGAATTATGATTCTGATAAGTAGTATATTTATTCTTATTATTAGTGTTATTATTAATATTATTATATCATCCATAACCAAAAATAATTGAGCATTGTGGATCAGAGCTTTCTCATTTCAGAAGACACTGCTCTTACTGGACAATAAATTCATAATGGAATTAAGATGATCAGAAGGAATATTAATATTAATAGTGATTAACATCCATGTTCATGTGTAAGTGATGTTTGAATCAACAACATTCTGGGAAATAAACACACTGAAGTTACATAAGTCCTCTGTGGAGTGGGAGGACTGGCTCCTTCTGTCCATAACCTTGTGTCTGACCTGCTTGGTATAACTGCAGCTTACTGAACATATTGACTGGCATTTGTCAAGAGCAGGAGTTCTGATCAATAATTAATTTTTGGTTTTGGATTTATGGCAAAGAATGGCTAAGATAACGAAGAGGAGCTGCCGTTAAATTCGAGGCTCCAAGGCGAGATTGCAGCACGTCGTCTGAACAGCTGAGGAGTCAGCAGACTAAATCTACATGGACACTGACCGTCACAGTCTGGTCTGCAGTATGAGGCCCTGGTACGTCTTCACCGCGCGTCAATCCTGTAGTTTGTAACTGCATCAAACTCCTCATGTATCTGTTGTATTTCACCAAATAAAGCCGTTTCTGTTTCTGTTTCTGATACATGCTCTGGAAATAGGACGAGTGTTTTTCATTACTGCAGATAAAATGCTTCAGAGGTGCAAAGCTATGTTTGTGTCATTGGTTACCATAGCGCTAGTTAACAGAGAATCCAATTATGAATAGCTACCTGGTTAATGAACAGAAATACATAATAGAGCCCAACTGAAGAATTGCAGCAAGATATAAACATGATGATTCTCTAATATGAAATGCTGCATGAAAACTCTGTAAATCATGTTATCAGATAATAAGCGGCTTGTCTGATTTTCCTGCTAGCGCATTTTGTGGTAAGAAACGCAAGCTACCACAGACTATGAAAAGCAGAGGTCTTCGTTCTCCCCAAGGGGAATCTTGGCTTACATAAATGTGTGAAATTTGGCCAGTCTGGATTCTCAAGGAGAACACATTTCTGGTGTCATGTTGTGTTATGTTACAAATTTGTCAGCCAACATGATTTACAGAGTAGAACAAGACCGTTAGACAACAAGCAATCACACTGTTTGTTGACATCTTCCTGCTGATTAACTCAGCATCCAATAGTGTTGCAGTGATGGGCGGGACTTGATTGTCAAATAAAGACGCCAGTTAGTTTTCCCGTAGTGAGAACCGTCGTGGTTCTGTGTTGTACGAGTTTCTATCACCGTCACGTCGACTAACTGCTCTCAGATGTTCACGTCTCGCACAATATGAACGGGTTCCTGGCAATGAGTTGCTCGAGTTGCCTGTGAAACATATTAATCTTCCGCATGCATATAAACATCTGAACAATTCGGTCTGTGAGTGAATGAGCAGGCGATTCAGATGCTAAATTGGATCGACACCCTTTCATGGAGGCTGTGTGTGAGTACTGTACCTGAACAAATCGCTCAGTTAGTGGATGACTTAGTGACTCATTTGCCGATATTGTGAGCTGAGCTTGCGAATTAAATCAAGCAATCCCAAAGGCTATTGTGGCTGTAGGTCATTTCTGTTATGTGTGTAGTCTGCTGACATAATCAAACACAATCTTTAGGGACTTCACATGGAAACACGAAGACCCAAATCATGGTAGTTTACAAGGTGGATCTATTTTCCCAGATGCATCATAATGATACGTGTATTTACTTGACCTACTTAAAATGGCAAATAAGATGTTGAGCTGAGTCCTGTAATAAGATGTTGGATAACTGGCTTGTATTGATATAGTTGTGACATGGTCATGGGGTTTCGTTCTGGATGAAGCACGGATAGACAACCGAGGGATATGAAATCCTACATTTGTATAGAACAAATATCAACTGAACGGATTCACTTCTTTGGAAAAGCTAGAATGATTTAAATTCAGACTTCACATCACTGTTGTGAAAATAGAAGAACTTCCTTATTGTATTTCTGAACGTTACCTTCTTTCATCCATAATGTGCACAGCTCTTCTGTTCAGGGCAGCGTTGTGAGAGCTGCTAATGGAATAATGATATATGTGTTCAGTGTTTGTTCACGTGTTCATGTGCAGATGTGACACAGACAGTAAACTGTCCAGTATGTGCCATGAAATGTATTGGAAAAAAAATGCAATTTTATTTGTTTTCATGTACAGTATGAACTACAATCTCAGGTATCAATAATTGAACGTCATCCTCAGAGAAATTAGTTTGACTCCTTTACAAGCAACAGTCTCTTTGCTTTAGTTTTTTTTTCGTTTTTGTTTTTTACAATTGAAGCACATGTAAAATTTTGATCTCAAAAGTGTTTTTGCATGTTATTTTTGAAAATATTTTTGTAGAAATTTACCATTTGAGGATTATTCTCTCCAAAAATTTGAGAGAATATACACCCACTTTACCCTCCCCATACACAGACAGCTGGCGCAAAAACACAGAAGAATTTGATCACCTTGGCTTTAGGGTTTTGCACAAAAATCAAGCTAACTCTGCTGGTATTTCAAGTCCAACTTTTTCCACATTTCAGTCCTTAATTTCATTCTGGCATTCAAAAATCCCTCCCATAATGCATTCTGCTTGTACTCGGATAAATACCAATACAGAGATACTCCATTTATTCAAAATATTTCACAACCCTAGCTCAACCCCCACATATTAAAAAAGTACGTTCATAGCCTTTTTTTTTTTTTAAACTGTAGCCTGCATCAACATTGAATCATTAAAGCCACCAAAAGCATTGAAAAGGAATTAAGCATTGAAAAGAACTCAGTGGAAAGAGAAAGAATGATTCACTCAGGTTCTGTCCACCATGAGAAGCCAACGACAACGACAAACGTACGTAAACACGCGGGTTTAGTCTTAGTGCAGCGTATCGTGGAAATCACGTTAGTTAATTTGTGAGATAGACTGATCGGTAGCTTTTGACCTTGTAGGTGACCTTGTGGGTAAAGGGATAGCGCTCATTTATGCTAATATACAGTATCAGCTAACCGTTGATTTCATCCACATCATATGCTGCTGTTTATTTTATCAAACATATCTCTCAACATGCATTCTACCGATAATCAACTACATCTGTGCAATCACAAGAGGAGAGTTAAAAAAAGAGAGTTTGGTGCACAGGGACCAAAGCCAAAGGCAGATCTACCTCTTCTTACTTTCTGCACAAGGTCACTGTTTCCATGGTGACTGTCTGAAGGCTATTTTTGCCTACTTATTCCTTATCTATTTTTCAATTCTATTCTTTCATATCGGCAATATCTCTGTTTAAAGACCCCCCATGACCGTTCTGGGCCTGGTCTCCCCCCCACCCACTGTTCTGCCCTTCTCATCCAGAACGCCTCCTCCCTTAAGCCTCCGTCTTTGAACAACTAAATGAAAAAGCAGAGCGCAAACAGGCCAGAGGAGAGACAATGTTTTGATGGGCTATAAATGATGCAACTTCAAAGTGTGTGTGTGTATTTCACTGACTAACCCAAACAGAGAGCGAGCAGGGGTCGCTCCCATATCAAAGACCTCTACCCTCTTTTAGATGTTGGGCACAGAGTGGAAAAGTCTCATGCTGTTTTGTTATCAGCTTTCCTCTGTTAGTCTGCAAATTAACTGCTGATACAGTTTAATGAGCTATAGCCCATCTTCCCCGAATTTGTAGCAGGTTTGCTAGCTGCTTCACTGAGTGCGTTAGCCTTGTATGTGTCGGTCCGGCGGGGTCACAGTACATTACAAAGCAAACCTCATTTGCCTCTTTATCTGCGTTAACAGATGGACTATCAGCCCCCGTGCTCATGTGACCCGGGGTGATAGCGAGGTAACGTGACACCGAGTGGACGTACATCATCGCTGGGTTAACAGGGAGGCTGCGGAGTGGAGCCTTATGCTCCTCTTCATTTTCCCAAGAAGTATTCTGCCGTCACACTGCACACCCCAGCGGATAAAGCCAGACAAATGAGATACGACGAAGGCTGAGGAACGTGCCTGAGCTGAGCGAAGAGCCAAAGACCAGAGGACACTGAAGAATAGAGAGAGAGAGAGAGAGAGAGAGAGAGAGAGAGACAGAGAGAGAGAGAGAGAGTAGACTAGGAAGAGACAGAAATAAGAAGAGGGAGAGGAACGGATGAGTAGACAAAGACTGAAATAATGGAAGAAGGGATGAAGGGAGAGCAGAGGGAGGTGGGGGAGCACAACCTTCTGCTTAATTAAAGTGAAGGATGTATGGCTGTTGTTTAGGAGCCACAGGGGAAATGGAAGAGAAGTTATTGGCTGCTGGCCTCGTTGTTCAATTAATCAAGAGCTCCGTCATTAAAACATAGTGTCTCATCTCGTGTTGAATGACAGCCAGGATATGATATCTATGAAAATACACCCACTTCATGAGTTCTGCTTTGTAGACCTTAATAATGCTAATAAAAGAGCACCAGGAGTTTTGCAACAACAGCAAATAACTATGATAATAATAAAGACATGTATATTCATGAATATATGATTTTCAGCTAAAGTTGTATGATCGATGCAGTGCATCACACCGGCTCCAGCACGAGGCCGTTCCTGACCTGCTCGGGTTCGATCCGGTCCAGACTCTGCTGTTGTGAACCATTCTTTCCCTTGTACATTATTACACAGGAAGAGAAAAAAGATGAGCTAAAAAGCTATCACACATGTTGTTTTTCTTCATTTAGCCACTAGACATACTTTTCAATAAATAATTTTTGTTTTTGTAAAGACACTTGTTAAAATACCACACGTTGTCCGTTTCCCAGTGTTGATTCATCACTCATGTCATCCGTCAAGTTAATGTCAATTTATTCTCTTTTATCTTCACCATTTGGTCCATTGTACTCCAAAATGAAAGTGCTGATATGTTGACAGACGCATGATCAGATTTGGGTCTCTTGTACGTTGTCTTTTGAGCAGGCTTGGATCAGTAAAGGTTCCTGCGTGGCTGAGCTGTGTATGGTACTGAGCATGGGCGGGTGATGGTAAGTACTCTTGTAGGTGTTGTAGTGGTTGTAGTGCTCTAGAGGAGGCAGCGATAGGTGTCTCTCCATGGCAGCAACTCCTGCGAGCTCTTCTTCAACGGTAATGACCTCCATGGAGGAGGCAGGCCCGTCGGGATCCTGCTGGTTGTGCTGTTTCCTCATCTTGTAGAAAATGACCAGCAGAACAGCAGCCATGAGGGTGATGGCCACAAAGCAACCAATGATAATCTTGGTGGTTTTCATCACCTCATCCAGGCCATTGAGGGCTCCTTCTCCATCCAGATCGAGAACCGGGATGGTGTAAGTCCGCTCTGTGGTCCTTGTTGAAACGGGAGGACCTTTTGTAGTTGAGGATGACACCCAGCCAAAAGGAGGGAGCGGGGTTTGGCTTTCATCCCCGGGTGACTCAATGGTCTCAACTGTGACCGTTGTAAAATAGGTCACTCCGCTGTTTTCTACTGAGGTGACGTTTAGCACAGCGGAGGCAGAAATGTTGCCTGCTGTGTTGCTCACCATACAGGTGTACGTCCCAGTGTCCTGCATGGTGACACTAGTGAAGTTCAGCGTCCCGTCATTGAGCACAGACAAGCGCACCTTATAAGCCCCGTGTGTCACCAACGAGCCGTTGGGTGTCAGCCAGCTGATGGATGTCAGGGAGCTTGTGCGGCATTTGAGCTCTGCAGCCATTCCCTCTGTCACATTCAGGTCAGTGGGCGGCTCCACGATGACAGGAACGTCACACTGGAAATAACTGTGGTCTAACTCCCCAATGTAACGCCCTTTGTAGTTTGCAGGGGAATGGCAGCGGGCACAGCAGCTGGTGTTGGCAGGTACTGTCTCCTTCAGCCACCAGCTCAGCCACAAGATATCACAGTTGCAGTTCCAGGGGTTGTGATGAAGGTGGACCCTCTCCAGGCGATGCAAAGGAGTAAAGAGATCATGTGGTAGCAAAGTCAGGTTGTTGTGGGCCAGGTTTAGCTCCACTAGTGACTGCAGATCATCAAAGGAATTTCTCTCGATGGTTTGGATCTGGGCATGCATCATCCACAGCTTCTGAAGGTTCACTAATCCTGTGAAAGAGCTGGGCTGGACAACAGATAGCTGGTTGCCTGACATTTCTAATTCTTCAAGCCTGACTAAAGGTAAGATGTTGGGGATCTCCTTAAGGTTGCACATACCCAGGTTTAAATAGCGCAGGTTACTCAAGTCCTTAAAAGCTCCATCGGAAATGTAGGAGAGACGCTTGAGCTCACCTAGGTCAAGCCTTCGCAGCGAGGGTACCCGGTTGAAGGCATATGATGGTATACTTTCAATGGGGTTGTTCCGAAGCCACAACTCCTTCAGCTTGGACAGGTACTCGAAGGCTCCATTAGGGATTGTCGTGAGTCGATTATCAAAGAGTTCCAGTGTGTTTAGACTGGCCAGACCATTGAAGGCGCCGATCTCAATGCTGCGGATGTGGTTCTTGCTCAGCTGCAGGATCTCTAGATGCCGCAGGTGTTTGAAACTGTCCACCTTGATGACTTGGATGAGGTTGTCCTGGAGGTTTAAGTAACGAGTGTTGGTGGAGATGCCATCTGGGACATCCCTCAGGCTGCGACGGGTGCAGATGACTTTGCTGAACTGGTTACTGCATGAGCAGACAGAAGGACAGGTCTGAGCACGAACCAGCCCAGCCACCACCAGGATCTGAAGGGCCAACAGCAGCACAAAGAGGGGGTTTGACAGCGCCCCCTTCAGCCTATGACCTCTCATTGTCTGGCGCTGGAGGGAGGAGATCATTGTGTTCAGCATTCATAGTTCATCTGCTGTTTTTCCTCTCTGCAATGAGAAGAAAATATATCATTAAATTAGACAGTACTCACACAAAGTAATAAGGAAAAGATGATTTCTCTAATACCTTAAAAAGGAAATAGAAATTAAATTAAATTAAACAACTGATGGTGAAGGATAAAAGAATACAAAGATAAGGACTGACAGCCTGAATGAATACATACTGTCCATCTGTGGAATATTACAAGCATTCTGTTAACTCCCTAACCTGACTTGTCCCATATTTCTAGACTCTTCAGAAGATGATGCATCTATATTATAACGAAAAAAACAAACAAATTGAACTTAACAGACCATAGAGTTCCCATATGAGGTTGAGATCTAAATCTTGTAAGCTCCTTACTCATTGGAATCCTGAGATTGTAATAATTCTATATTCTGCAGGGTTTTCCCCAGCTGTGTCTAGTGGAGGGGGGCCCTCACCCGAACTGCTGCCCCCCTCCACTAACATTACAATAAATAAATAAATAACATAATACACTTTTATGAAATAAAATTGTGTGAAATAAAAATTATTAAGCCCAATAATTTTAATTATCATAATAAGATAGTGTATTGTAGGATCTCTGTGTGATAAGAAGTGAAACTGCAAGAGGTGCAAAGTACATGTTTAAAATGTTTAAGAAATGTGTGTTATGTAGAGTATTGGCACAGCTGTGCTCCCCATCCCCAGACCTGCTGTAGTCCAGCCTATACTGTCACCACGCAGGTTCTGACACTCAGCCCCTCCGCTAACCAATCTCCTGCGGGAAACCCTGTACTTTAAAGAGGTTCAGTCACTCAGTGAAGTGTAAAACAAATCGTACAATCTATTGATGCCATGGGGACCTATTAATTCTACAACTGTCTTACCAAAGTGTTATACTTTTCGATTTAATGTGGCACTGTTGAAAACAAATGTTGTCAGATTGTGCCAATGAGACATTTCTACAGAAAGCCTGCCCAAGCCACGATCAAGCAAGACATCCAATGCAAGATATGTTCAAACAACAACAAGCCGTTACAAAACCATTCAAAGCATAGGACAATAATAAACAGCTCAAGAGTGTAAAAATACTGGAGATGGGCTTTAAGTATTCTCCTCATCGTTCCTCTGCCTTCCTCTAACTCAAGTGATTCCAGTAACTGTCTGTTTTGGTGGACCAACAAGCAAGATCAAATGACAATGTTATGACAGGTGTTTTCTAAACTGTAAAAATTGTGAAATGAGCTGAAATGCTCTCCAGTGAGTGGCTAATTTAATCAGTTGAAATGAATCTAAATGTAGTTTAACAAAAAGTGGTTTAGTGCCAGCCAGGTTACAACTCCAGCAGCAGTGTGAGATGTCTTCAGAGAGACGTGAGGTCTTCAGAGAGATGTGAGGTCTTCAGAGAGACGTGAGAGGTTTTCAGAGAGATGTGAGGTCTTCAGAGACGTAAGATGTCTTCAGAGAGACGTGAGATGTCTTCAGAGAGATGTGAGAGGTCTTCAGAGAGATGTGAGGTCTTCAGAGAGACGTGAGATGTCTTCAGAGAGATGTGAGATGTCTTCAGAGAGATGTGAGAGGTCTTCAGAGAGATGTGAGA
>OMKK01042776.1:6367-17097 GCA_900302305.1 Polymixia japonica | reverse complement strand
TGGATGTTATTTGCGAACCTCTTCATGCAGGGGATGAAAAGAATGTTTAATTTTTTCACCAGTTTATTTGATTTGTTCCAGCTGAGTTGCTGGTTCTGATTTCAGAGCCGCTGGTTTGACAGAATAGAAAAGTTTGCTTGTTTCACATTTCACACAGTTTGATGCAATCTAATCCCAGATAAAGCGGAATGACGGCAGGAACGAGGGACAGAGAACATGGCCCTTCTCTCATTACACTTGATATTCATTGAGTTCATAAGGCTTTCTGCTATTTAACTAAGCTTATGAGAATGTGCACACACACACGCACACGCACACACACGCACACGCACACACACACAGCTGACAGAGACAGACGTACCTGTACACATGCGTCCTGCACATGCATACACACCAGGCCTAGTAGCACAGCATAAACAACATGCACACTATCAGAGACTGTCTCTCTAGTCACCTGCCCACCAGCTCAAAGTCACAGTGAATGTAAGTAACACCAATAATATTACAGGGCTTTATTTCCATGCCAACAGTTGACCAGAGTAGATGCTGTCTTTACTAAATGGTGGATGTCCTGTTTGGAACAGAACCTCCAGCGATCAGCTGCCAAGAGGAATCCTACTTTTCTGCTCCAAAACATTTTTTAATCGCTGAAAAACCAATTAACACCATCTAACACACACTGACACAGGCCCAGTGCAAACAGTCCCTCATGAAAAGATAAACAGCTTCAGAGACTTGTGGAGGTTGGACACAAACGTCTCCCATTGATTTAGTTTGGTTTTTAAAACCCTCTGAAGATCCTCTTCTCCCAGCGTGCTCCAAAAGTAGATACAGCACCTGGGTTTAGATGTGTTGGTATTTTAACAAGAGATCACATGTTCACTGATGTAGCTGCAGGCCGGCAAAGTGTCATTTTATCCAACTAAAGCAAAATTGTTTTCTTGTACTACTTGGTGGATGCATTTATAGGAAGTATCTTGCATTACTATGAGTGCATATATTTATAGGAAGGCCCCAGTGGGAATAGAACCCCTAACCCTGACAGTGTTAGTGCCTTGCTCTACTCATTGAGCTACACAGGGAATATAACCCCTAACCCTGACAGTATTAGTGCCTTGCTCTACCCCTCTAGTTACATGGATGGATGTGAGAGTAGCATTTTTCTCTGATATTATTACAAAGAGCTGCCATAACCCAAGAGTCTTATTTAAAGCTATTGACAATGTTGTTGCTCCCTTCCTGTGTGCTAGTATTGATGTCTGTCCAGGGACGTGTGAAGAGTTCTCATTATTCTAACAGAAAAAGGTTGAAAATATCAGATAATTGCTTGTGACTGTGACCCATCTGTCTTCCATGTCTTCTGAGCTGTTTGAAGCTTAATGAAGGCCTGACAGACAGTAAGTGCTGGATGTCACAACAGTTTCTTCAGCTTAATGAAAATAAATCTAAATAGTCATATTTGGTCCAGCAAGTCCCATTAGTCACATCTACAGTAACTAGGTACTCTGTCCACCCACGTGGAACTGGATCTACAGTAACTAGGTACTCTGTCCACCCATGTGGAACTGGATCTACAGTAACTAGGTACTCTGTCCACCCATGTGGAACTGGATCTACAGTAACTAGGTACTCTGTCCACCCATGTGGAACTGGATCTACAGTAACTAGGTACTCTGTCCACCCATGTGGAACTGGATCTACAGTAACTAGGTACTCTGTCCACCCATGTGAAACTGGTCACTAGAAATGCAGCTTTCTCTTTGAGAGCAGCAGAGTCAGAGCAACATTTAAAAAATCAGGTCATTCTTATGTGAATAATAAAACATCCCTGTCTACTACAGTTGTAAACATAGATCAATGAAGGCTGAAATGAGGGATATCATTTTTGTTTAGAAACCTTTTTTCCCCATTTCTGCATCACTGAACAGTACAGAGTAGATGTAATATGTGTATGCATGTATATATCAGCATGTAAAGAGTGTCAGCTGAATGCTTAAAATGTAATGTAACTGTTACCATCCACTGTTCCTATCCAGTGGGCTTCCAGTGACTGGTAGATGACCCAAGACCCAGCTAGCTATGTAGCCATGTAGCAGACTCCCTAGGACAGGCAGGGGGTGATCTCTGGCTGTGATGGACAACTGCTCTGATAGACTGCCAGGACTGCTTAAAGCCACTACAGACAGGAGTTTTACTTTAACAGATCACATTTTGATAGTAGTGTAAGATGTGATTTATTTTGTTCAGAATGCTTTAAGATTACCTTATTTCTGGGTATGGTTTTATGTTTCACATGCTGTGATTAATGATTCATCAGGTGATATATATTTTGTCTATTTCTATTCTAAAGTAGGGACTATATGCAGCTTGGCTGTGTATGGAGTAGAATGGGCGGAGTGATACACCAAAGGGGTGAAGTGACGTCAGACAGGTGTTAGGGCGGTTGTTATGTTATGTTATTACCTACGACCCGAAGAAAGGATTAATTAAGGAGTTAACGCTATCACTACACCAGCGTTACAATAGTTAAGTAAGTAAATAGTTATTATACTACAACAGGCTGTCACGTAAAAACGAACACATTGGCAATACTTCGATAAATAAATACATAAGCTTTGATACGGGAGAAGAAAACGTTCAGCTGCAGGTGTGACACCGCGACTGATTTCTACATTTGACCTTGACGGGTTTCGGTTTCTCCATGGAGGAGTGGCAAACCGAACACGCATCATTCCGGGTCAGGCCCGGTAAGAGGCTGCCTGAGTCAGATGAGCGAGAATCAATAGGGCCGCTCTTCACTTTACAGCCGTGCGACATGCCAGCACACAAAGCACCGCCTGGAGGGTTGACAAAACAGCATGAAATGTCAAATCTCTTTGTGTCTGTGTGTGTGTGTGTGTGTGTGTTGGAGTTAATTGCGCTGGGATCAGCCACGTACCGAAAACCTGTGTATTCACTTCAAAAAAAAACGTTTGAGGTGACGCGCATTCGCTGCCCTGTATCTATCCACGCAAAGTAACGCTATTTTAGGAACGACAGCGTATGTACATTAGATATTTTGTTACCTATGTAAGCGTCAAGGCTACAGAGCACCGTCACTTATTTGACACGTTTTTTTTAGTTTTTTTTATTGAATATCTTTAAATCAATTTGAATCCGTTTCTCGTCGCCCGTCCTAAAAGAGCAGCTGGCGTGTTGTGTTTTTTTTTTTTTTTCCCCCCTGTATCTGGACGATCTCTTGCCGGACCCCTCGGGCGGTCGCGGTCGCCCCGCTGCGGTACGACGGCGCACGGCAGCCTATCACGGGAGGCGCCGAGACACGGAGCGGAGCGCTCCTATGGCCGCAGCGAGTCACGGCTGCGGCACGTTACCGCTGATTGTTGTCGCTCTGCAAATCTCTTTCAAACGCACCTTCAGCATGTGTCCAAGTCAGCATCAGTTGACTGCTCGGTTTGGTTCATCCAGTTTCTGTGTTAAGCATAGTCATGCGGCCTGTTATTTTTGTATTGTTATTTATGTATTATAATGCATTATTATGTATTCTGGGTGTTTTGGTTGAAAAGCAAAACATTTGTTGTTGTTGTTGTATGTATGAAGTCAAGGAATATAAATTAAGTTCTTGAAGGCTGCAATGATGATCTGAGGTTTGGAAATATGAAATACTGATCATGGCGGCAATGCTATTAATTGGATGTGGTTATGGATATAGTTACAGATATTATTTGAATGAATTTAATTGAATTTAATGAATAGCCTTTGTTAATAATAGAACACAGTAGATGCATGTTAATTTGTCTGTTGTATAGCGCGCACACATAAAAAGTAATGTGGATCGAACACAAGGGAGAGGAAACAACTGGAAGCCAAGAAAACGTGTTATCAAACATTCATCATCTGAAGAAATGTATCTTCTCCTTGACTAGCCCTGTCTCTAGTCCGCTAACACCTCACTGGCAGTGCCTTTAAAGTCCCTCTTCAATCGGTTTTGTTTCCTCCTGGTTCTGTTAGAAAAAAGAACAAATAAATCAGGAGCACAGAGCGATGACGTGGGTTATTTGAAGCGCAGGGGTTTTTACTGGACGTGGACGGTAAACTTCGCCGCCGTCTGTCCAGCCACGTCAGAGCGTGAAACGCAGCGTGACGCGTCACGCGGGGAGGAAATCGCTTTTGGCTCTGCTCGGAAAAATTTAATTCTCCGCCCCAAAATACTCGTAAATTACTTAAACGGCCGCGTCGGGGCTTGATTCATCGTTGGGAAGCCATTGTGCAGCGCCGGGGATGCAGGTATCAGCTCAAAAACGTCAAAAATCAATCGCGTGGGTCTTTAACTTGGTCTCTTTGCAGTCTTTAATTAGGAGCAATCCACTTTGAATTGATTTCCCTCCCCTGCTGTAGCTAAGCTGGAAGCGGCATAGTCAAAAGGCTGAGCCTAATGACCCCACCTATTCAGCTCTATTATGTTACCAGCTCTTACTGACCACATACGAGAAGGGAGAACTACACCTATTTAGTATTAGTCTGTTTCCTGGTTAGACAAATGCAGAACTAGCACAATTACAAGTGTATTTAAACACGGGTAACAGTCAGGTTCCCCCAAACCTAGAATCATCACAAATACTCGGAGCTGACAACCAGATTGTCTGTCTTTCCATCCGTTTTTTTTGATTGAAATTGCAATAGCATCAGATTGCCAATTACAAGGAGTATGTGATTACACTAATCATTTTCAAAATGGCTATCCGTGAATGTACTATCACCCTGCTACATTTAATTAAACCAGTCAGAATGGATTTTCTTTTGTTTTCTCCCTCATCAGACACCAAACAATCACACAAACTGAGACACTTTCTTTCAATTGTAGGCACTTACAGCGACAAATTAGTCATTGAAGTGGCTATTTTGTTTCAGCGCATAAAAGCTTTTCCTTTATCATCTGCATATTCGCTCCCGTACCGCGAAGGTTACTAGCTTCACTTTGGCAGGGCGGCGACGTCGCCCTCGGCAACCTCGGCCAAGGTGACAAATCCCTCGCGTCCCCTCGGGAGGAAGTGATCGACGGCGCCGCGATTGGTATATTCTATTGGCATCCATCATTCTTGTTTCCACTCCCACGTTTTGAGCTTTAATTTATCGCTGTCCAGCGAATTTGATGACGAATCTGTCTCCGACGTGCAGCTGTCACGCAAGCGTGGTGAACCTGGCGGTTCCTGCACACTCGCGGAGGCCGTTGTCGCAGAGGCTCAGCGCGGGATCCCACGCGCCGCCAAATGTTTTACGTGGAGAACGATTCCGCCGATGTGCTTTGAGCGCGCGTCGACTCGAGTCAGATCAAATGACTCGGCGTATCCGTGAGTACACGCGGGCGGGCGCGTAAAGGCTTACAGGGCGTTAACGACGGCCTGCGATACGCGCAGAACAGAGAGGGGCCGCAAAGCCGTTCGCAATCTGCACACCGTGGCACACGAGTTGCAGCCCGCTCTGTTTTATGTTGTTTTATTAATACATAAATCCCCTGCCCGGGGGCCTGTTTTGCAGATGCTTTGGTACCTTGTATTGCGCAACGTTTCTCCACAAACAAGAGTTCACGCTCCCCCAGGTCAGTGTTTTCAAGTAGGCGAGGATGAGAGGAGGCTGTGTATTGTTGGCGGTAAGTAGTTTGGAGGAGGTGGCCTTTTACACAAAGATGAGAGGGCAGCGTTTTTTTTTTCTTTGATGAATTCGCATTCAGCCTCTGCATTAAAAACATTAAGAAATAAAAAAAAAATTTATACGGTCAATAAAATT
The DNA here is from genome assembly GCA_900302305.1 of Polymixia japonica. Taxonomy (NCBI): domain Eukaryota; kingdom Metazoa; phylum Chordata; class Actinopteri; order Polymixiiformes; family Polymixiidae; genus Polymixia; species Polymixia japonica. Next base: position 11,313 of record OMKK01042776.1, on the reverse strand, counting down.
ATCCACAACACAGCTTTTTACTGTGTTCTGATAAGTGAATGAATTGTACCGAAGTAACTTGAAGGATGTTTTTTCTCTTTATAGAAGACAGAAAATATCGAGCTGTGCCAATATGCATTAAGCAAAATAGCCACCCATGCCCCGCGGTTCCGTCAGGGTTAGGAAATCAGGAGGAAGACGTGCGACGAGAGCCGCGCTCGCGATATCTCGTCCTCTCCTAAACGCACGTGAAAGAGAGAACCGCGCGCTGACATCGTGCTTTATTAAGTACGGCGACGTCCCTTCTGGTTACGGGCGGTTCGTCTTGAGTTCTCGTATCCGACTCGCGTGAAACAAAAAAACGGCCTCTGCGCTTTTATATGACCGGATTGCTTCCGCTTATTCCACTTGTTCTTTTCATTCACGGATAATTGCATCTTCCTTTCGCTTCATCACACGGCATATTGTAAAAAAAAAAAGAAAATAAAAGAGCCACAGAGAACCAGCAGAGAAGAAAGGCCCGCTCGCCTTTCAGTTTGGCTAAGTTTTCCACCAGTCGATGGCAAACAATGAGCTGCATTAGCATAACACGGGAGACGTTTGCAAACTGTGGATGTGCCAGATTTGGGGAAATGCGGGCATGTAAAGAAGGTGTGTAAAGGAAAGTGCAGCATGAATACACCTTCCAGCTGAGATCATTTCACATGCAGCTGGTATAAGGGGACACGTTCCAAGCAGTTTTCATCCAATTGTTTTTGCTTACATACACACACTTCCTTATGAATTCCTTATAATACTATAATAGTAATAGTGAACGTACGTGTGTAGATTTCTTTATGCACAGATATAGGTTGGATAAATAGATAGATGGATTGACTGACGGACAGGCAGGACAAAAAGCAGACAGACTAGATAGAATATAATACAATACAGCACTAGAAAAACAATATAGGAGGTAAAAACAGCACAAGAAAAACATCCCAAAGACTACATTCTGTAAAGTTCATATTTTGGAATACAGTCAACAATCAGTTGATGATACTGTAACTATAATCCTCTTTATCTGGACGGACACTTTGTAGCAAGTTCGATCAGTTTATCAAATGCAATGTCCGTCATTAAAGCGACTAACATCGCAGTCAAGCGAAGTGAAAAAGGGGGTTAACGTGAAGATTCCTTACGAGATTCCCGTCTCCTCCGCCGGTGTCCTTGGCAAACAGAACATCTGGGAAGGCTTTTAAGCAACACGTCATTTGCGATGAGGTTGGGGGGCGCACTTCAAACAAAAAACTGAAGTTATCCTGAAAGGGCTTTGCATAATAAATGGCCTCAGTTCCATCTAGACTGATCCGCTGTAAAAAACTTTCCTCACAGAGAATCCAACTCACCATGAGCCTATTAAAATAAATATGCATTTCCCAATTCTGACAAAAAGACTAAACTTAACACAAATCAAGCCAGGCAGGATTAGAGCATTGCAGTAGGAACTGAAGGCCCCCCTCGCCTATTTGCTGGATGTATTCAAAACTAAACATATAGTGGAAGTGTGAATACGGACTGTAAAAGGTTGGTGATTGCTGGTCAAAGAAAAGAGCACACAGGCGGCAACGTTTAAAAAAGGAAAAAAGTCTCATTTCCGTGACCTGTCTTTTGTTACAACAGTGGCCAAAGTCTTTATTTTGCCCTTGAAGTAAAAATTGAGAAATTACTTCTATAATTACCTACAATTTTATAGTTACATTTTAGGCAGCGGCCATTATTTTTCCTCTCCTTTTCTGTAAATTTGACAGGGCGGCCTTGCCCTGAAAGGCACCTTTTCTCATTGTGTGTGTGTTTTTTTTGTGTGTTTTTTTTTTAAAACATTCACTTTCAGAATGGCGGAGGCTTGCCGCGTCGTCTTCCCGAAACTGCTACAAAGGAATAAAAGGTACCGAGATGCTGGCTGGCATTCAGGACGACTGAAATAAACAGCGCTGGCATGCTTGACAAATAATGTACAGCAGAAAAATATGACAAGTTGTCAGAGCGCAATGCAAAGATAACAGGAAGTAGAAAAAATAAAAGCGTGAAAGTATACTCGGACGCTCAAGGGCACAGCAAAATGTCTAGAGCGGTATGCACATAAAGATGTGATTCTCAAACACTCGATATAAACTGACTGAGCTAAAAAAAAAAAAAAATGGTAACATGCATCCTGGGGGGGGTCTTACTTTGAAGTGGATAGGAAAAACAGAGTATATGGTATTAAAAGAGATGCCTCTGAGTGGTGCAAGGCAAGCTCAAAGTATTTTTCAGGAGTGAGAGTTTGTGTTTGTTGTGATTAAACAGAAACGGCGCCTGGAAGAGAGCGAAATGAGAGGAACCTCTTTCAAGCGCCCTCAATAAAGTAATACATTATGAACAAAAAGTGCAATTGAAGACCCACGTCACAGTTACTCTCTCTTTTTCAACATTTGGCTGGTCATTACAGTTGAGATACTCTATCTAACCAGTCAAATTAAATTCTTATTTTCTTTATGAGACGTGGTTTGAAAAGTGACACCTTTTCCATTTCGTGAACCGTTTAGTCTGTTTGTCAACAACATGGCTAATGTACTTATGAAAAGCCACTTGAACCATTTGTCTTTGCTGATGTCACACTGCAAAAATCAAAACACGCATCTGATGACACCATAACATTCACTGGCCATATCACCATATCAACTACTAAAAATAATCCAGATTCGTTAACAACGGTGGATTCATGTGAAGTCAAGTTTATTTATATAGCCCTTAATCGCAATACAGTCTCAAAGTGTTTTACTGTACAAGCCCACAGTTACTAAGAATTAAACGACACCCCCTGACCTTGACCTTCAATCGGACAATCCTTTTTCCGGACACTGATTCATTAGCAGTTGCACCTGCTGTGAAATAAACTGAACATCAATGATCCTCGCCCTCTGTTAGACTGAAATGAGGACCGAAGGGGTAAAGCAGGAGAAAACCATATCTGTGAGCACTGTGCAAGCTGGACTTTGAATAACGCAGACGACACGACATTAAGCCCAATTTTAGCGACTGCCTTGGTCACCGTGACTGATTTTCAAGACCGGGCTGACCGGTTGCAGCGATTCTCTCGCCTTCCCATTTCAGTCAGTACTGTCACAATTATATCAAACATGTCTGATTTTTACAACTGGAAGTCTTAACATACTCCCGTGTATACAGCTTAAGATGTAAACATCATGGGTGCTAGGTTTGTAAACGCTGTGAGCAACATGCTAATGCGATTCACAGTAAGACTGCTTAATTGGTTTGGTTGCTCAGTAACAACAGTTTTAATTAGAGACGGTGAGTCTCCACTGAACAACCAGTGCCCAAGTACCTCAGACCTAGAGGACCTTTTATTCCAAAGCCCTTAAAAAGTTTTCATTCATTTTTAATGACACTTGATGTATGAAGCCCTTATTTGGACATCACTGCGCACGCACGCACACACACGCGCGCGCGCACGCAATTTATATTTCACTTCAAATTGCGCCCGAATGCCTCCGTGATTTGAATTTGGCGTACCCAGTAATATTGTCTGTACTGACACTGGCGTTGGCAATCTTTTCAAGAGGTTCAAAAGTACCGCTTTAATGTGCCCGGTGATGGTGTAGTGGTCCCCTGTCTCTTAGCTCATTCGTACCCTTGTGCTGCTCTAGGATCAGATTTAACCAGAACCTTCATGTCTGCCCCTACTCTGCGTCTCTATTAGCCTCCCTGCTGCCTGTCTCAATAAAGAAATGATATAAAGATGAGATTGGTCTGGCTACTCTACTTTTCCTGCTTTAATTACTGCTTCAAAAAAAAAAAAAAGCCATAAAAAAGCCATCTACAGCAAAGTGAAATTCAAGTCGGTCTTATTTCACCTGGGACTGAGAAAAACTGTTTTTTTGTAAAAGAAATATACTTCCCTTAGGCCTAAAGTTCATCCAGAACCGGCGGATTTGAAGCTACCAAGCGCTCAAATGGAAAGCTAATTGTGTGTAAAAGTGTGCTTCATTCTTCTTGTGTAATAAAGGCATCGGGGATGCAGTTCAGGGGCTCGCAATCTAAATCGAATCTCGTACTTTTCCCCTTAAACGTTTTCCCTCACAGGCCCGCTCTCCATGGAATAGTTGATACAGATCAGACAGAATTGGAGAGGATAAAGTTCTGCGAATGGGTGTGTGTGTGTGTGTGGGGGGGGGTTCCTGCGCGGCTGACTGTCCCCCTGTCATACATGGTTGGCTGCCATTCACAGAGGCAAGATTACCTCTAATGTGTCTCCTTTCACTGTCTTCAAACCTAGTAGGTTTAGCAAAAGAAAAAGAAAAAAAGAAAAAAAGCCATCAAAGTGTGAGTTTAGATTCCATCACTTCACATCTCAGGCTGGTGATTAAAGTGTGCAACGCAATCTGTGGACGTATGTCTAAACTTGATTTACTTACCAGTCTAACATTATGTTGGGACATTGAAGGGAAATTGCTTAATATCCGAACGGAGAAGCAGAAAATCTTAGCTGTAGTTTATTCAAGACTCGCCTCGATCGACTGCGATATAAAACACGGCTTTTACCTCGTACGCTATGAGTCCAGCTGCAGCGCATCTAGATCAAAGATCGACTGTGTCTTTTCTGGAGGACATGAAAAGAATGGCGAGTGTTTGATACCTCGGGGCAAAAGGTTTTTGAAGTCAGTGATTACTGTACCTTTAGTGCATGGCTGCTCCCAGCACCTTGCAAGGTTAGACTTGCAAGAAACTCAGAAACGCACGCACGCACGCGCACACACACACACACCACAAAGAAACAACAACATATAAACACATAACATAGCAAATCCTGTACAGTTTAATCAACATTTTTACCAGTCAGGCCAAACTAAGGTTTTGTCGGGAACAGAAACAGGGGATCCACGGAAGGACCGAGAACGGCTTCTGGTTAAACCTCCCCCCCCCCC
>OMKK01042774.1:2078-13445 GCA_900302305.1 Polymixia japonica | reverse complement strand
AGCTAGTGTAGAAGTTAGTGTAGAAGCGAGTGTAGAAGCGAGTGTAGAAGCGAGTGTAGAAGCTAGTGTAGAAGCGAGTGTAGAAGCGAGTGTAGAAGCTAGTGTAGAAGCGAGTGTAGAAGCGAGTGTAGAAGCGAGTGTAGAAGCGAGTGTAGAAGCGAGTGTAGAAGTTAGTGTAGAAGCGAGTGTAGAAGTGAGTGTAGAAGCGAGTGTAGAAGCGAGTGTAGAAGTTAGTGTAGGAGCGAGTGTAGAAGCGAGTGTAGAAGCGAGTGTAGAAGCGAGTGTAGAAGTTAGTGTAGAAGCGAGTGTAGAAGCGAGTGTAGAAGCGAGTGTAGAAGCGAGTGTAGAAGTGAGTGTAGAAGCGAGTGTAGAAGCGAGTGTAGAAGTTAGTGTAGAAGTTAGTGTAGAAGCGAGTGTAGAAGTGAGTGTAGAAGTTAGTGTAGAAGCGAGTGTAGAAGTGAGTGTAGAAGGGAGTGTAGAAGCGAGTGTAGAAGCGAGTGTAGAAGCGAGTGTAGAAGCGAGTGTAGAAGTTAGTGTAGGAGCGAGTGTAGAAGCTAGTGTAGAAGCGAGTGTAGAAGCGAGTGTAGAAGCTAGTGTAGAAGCTAGTGTAGAAGCTAGTGTAGAAGTTAGTGTAGAAGCGAGTGTAGAAGCGAGTGTAGAAGATAGTGTAGAAGCGAGTGTAGAAGCGAGTGTAGAAGTTAGTGTAGAAGCGAGTGTAGAAGTTAGTGTAGAAGCTAGTGAATAAGTGAGGGTTATGGTTTGTGGCAATCATTTGTGGATAATCTGAAATGTTTAAAGAACACTACTAAGTATGTGCACTAGGTTTCATTGTGATTGGATATACTATGAAGTATATAAGTAAATGTTATAGTAGACAGTATAATTGGTGAGGTTGTTCATGGGCTTAGGAAGTACTAATGCTAATAATCTGATGCTGAGACATCAAAATCTGGAGAAAAAAACATTGGTAATTTACAGTTATTAAAAAATCAAGATGGCAAAAAATCCATTGTAGCTGCAACCATAACTTGATATGTCAACATTATTATGTTCAACATTATTGGGGGATCTAAAACTGATTTGACTAATTATAACATCTGGCTAGTAGATTTAATATTGCACTGAAAGTTGTGCTGCCATAAATTACAATCTTCCAAAGTTTCATGTCTTTATGAGTTATCTCCAGTAAATTGCTGGATCAATGATTTGGACGTTCAAACCAGTATGGCTGTGAGGGGTCAAGAGTTACATGAAAATACTTTGATACTCAAAGCAAACGTCATGCTGATCTGTCTTTCAAACTGACTGTGGAACTTACTTACTTAGGGTATAAGATAGTGTGCCATGTCCACATGAACCACGTCCAACCAAATGACAAATGACTCCAGCGTTGATGAGGTTAACTACTCTAACAAACCAAAACAAGACGTTGGGCAGTGTTTCCTGCTTGTGCAGACTGAGGGGAGGATCTGTTTGATGGGGCCATCAAAGCAAAACAGACCAGAAAGTAGAGAGAAACAGCTCCACTGATACACAGTCAAAACAGAGAGGAGAAGCTTTCAGAGCATCACTGTTATACTATATCTTGCATACAATGTGGTAATTTGACAGATTGACACATTACAGATAGCACCTTTAAATAAACCTCACTTCCTGCTTGTAATGAGTTCATGGATGATCTCACATACTGAGCACCTCCCACGGTGTCATCTGGCTCCTGTTTCACATGAGAAGAGCTCACTGTCTATCTGTGAATGTGTGACTCCAGGTAGCGATCCCTTTAGTACAATCACTAAAGTACTGCAAAGCACTAGAGAACTTTATTATTAGTCCAGGTTTTCTTTTTCTTTTACTCGTCTTATCACATTTGTTATGTATTCAAATCATAGACACACAGATATGTTACTGAATTTTATAAATAAATATTTGAACATCGTTGGCTAATATAAATCCCTGATGATAATTTTGAAGTTATCCACCTACGTTATTGATGCAGTAAATATTTTGAGTGTTTACAACCATTGATGTCCTTTGAGTTATAGTTGTAGTTTTAATATCCTGTGTAAATGACCCTTTTATAAAAGCAAACTGTTTTCATGTCAAGGTCTTTGGCTACAGTTTTGCTCATCTAATTTTAGCCTTGACTTGTGTAGTTTCCCCTGAGGATCACAGTGTAGCTTTGGGGTGATAATAGCATGAATAGTGCTAAATGCAGTAGAATGTATCAGAGATAACTATAACAATAACAGCTTGGCAGCATCATTCTTCATGTATCCATGACAGATTTTCCAAGCATAAGAAATGATTACTTGAGACACAGTGTGTCCCCTTGAGAAAGATCTGTCCTATTTATTTGATCTGAATTATGGTATAGTTTCTATTTATTTCTCTTGCCCAAGCTTTTGATTCCCTTAAGCCTGACAAGAGTCGGGGTGGGAATTGTGAATGAGCATAAGGCTGTGGAAAAAAACATCTTACTAACCCATGAACATCAAGCCGTGGTTTTACTCTGGGCCACAGATTATTTTTTCTTTTTTTATCTTGGTGGAGGGGAGGGGGCGTGGGGCAAGATACTGCCATAAGCTTTCAGTTGGCCTGTCTATTACTTTGTAAGATGTGAGACATGAGGGATATAAATACACTGCCTTGATACCCTTGTCTCCATCCTTCAACCAATCATCTCTCACGTGGATCCTCTGATTGCAGGCTGCCCAGCTCCCCTAGTGCCCTTATGGACAGCGGAGATCAGTCGGCTGCGGGAGCTTTGCCCTTCTTGACCCCGATAAGAGCCTTCAAATGGGGAAAATGGTGAACTGGGGTGATGTAATGACTTGTGTTTGTTTGCCGAGGGCACCGCTGACGGGCCAGACGATGCTTTTATTTGATTAAACTCATCTTCTTTGTCTTCTTCATTTCTATGAAGGCACTTTCTCTAAGAGGAAATGACAAAACTACAAAATGGCAGAGCAATGGACGCAGCAACAGATTAATTTGATTGATTATATGAATTATACATTTTAGGGGAGAGGGGACCTAGAAACGCAGACTTGAGTTCACTCTCCACATCCATGTCTAGCTTAGCGGGTAAATAACGTTTTGGTCGTGTTGACAGCTGTGACGGCCCCATGGCCTCTGACCTTCTGTTTAGTTGCCAGTGATGTGGCAGGCCCTCGTCAGGAGAGATGGGCAGCACCTGAGTTGGTTGAAATGCCCCACTCTATAAATAGACCTTTGAGCTATTGTCACTCTCTCAGTTGGGAGGCGCAGGTTTGGTTTGGTTAGGGTTTTGGTTTGGTTACTTTTACATATCCATTCCTCACTCACAGTTACACACACACACCCGCAAACATGACTGATTTCCTGACACACCTACATGTCATTATTGTAATTTAGTTTAATAAATTCTTTTCCATAAAGTGAAGTCATGTGTGGTCTCCATCTTTTGTCCCACCTTACCTCAAGGTCGTGACAAGATTAGCTGAGCAGTGATCCAGATCATAAACCTGGGACCAGATGTGAAAAGACTTCATATACAAACTATGAGTAAACTGCTTCCACACTGCTACAAATTGAGGAGTTATAGAACAAAAGGTCCATTTTGATTATTCATGTTGATAGAATTATGGGATATTGTCTGATAACTTGCATTTAGTCAGACCATGTTGGAAATTGTAGTTATAGTATTAGGGACCTGCAATTAAAGTTGAATTTTAATGTTTAGTGTGAACTGTGAAAATACTCAAGCAGAGTGGAAATACATGGTTTATGTTCTGGCCATTTCAACTGTGAAATTAGAAGTAAAATTCATAAATCATATTACTAAAATGAATAAATGGGACAATGAATGACTATTTTTTACAGTAATGCTAATACTGCTAAAGTCATAATAGTTAGTAACGTAAATATGACAATAGTGCCTTAATACAGGTTTTAGGCACAGGCTTTTTATTAAGAATTTAATCATTGTTGAATCATTGTTGAATCATTGTTTAAAAAACACACTGGGAGATTCTTATCAGTGCAAATGAAGCTGAGAAATTATATTCTGGAAAGTCTTATTTTCACTTAGTTTAAGTGAGGCAAATTTAATCTTTCAGATATGGTGGTTTATGAAAACGGTTGCTAGCCTTGTAAAGCTTGAAGAGTTTGTCAACCAAATGCTTGGTTAAGTTTGTAATATTGTTTATAATTGATTTATTTTTACAATGAATGTACCTTAAACACCTTTTGCACAGCTAGTAGACAAAGTATACGTAACAGTGCCTCTCATTTTATCCACAGGTTGCATATGTGAAGGTATTAAGTTTTCACTTGCTGTGAACCTTTGCTCTGACTGCTGTCTTGCTGACCACACAACCACTTTGTGGCATTACTTGTGATTCTGTGCCCATCCAGTCAAATTGGCCAAAGTGTACAATGTCATGACACATTTACTAAAGTTAAAGTACCAAAAGTCAGAGAGTTTCCATAGTTTCCAATGTTAATGCCCAACAAAATAACACAAGAGCAGCGATACATAAATGAAAGAAATCAAAGAGACATCTGGATAACTGAGAACTTCCCTCACTCAGTCATAAAGCTATTAGGAAGGAAAAGTTTAATTTACTGAATAAAGCACTTGCTGACTGCTAAGTATTAAATCATAGTAGAAAATTATTATTGTATGCTTTCAGTCAGAGCAATAAAATGGATATTTTGAAAATGAAACAGAGCCTCTAGCTCACAAGCTGACTTATGAAAAAACTAATGTCAGCCTAATTAAACATATGAATGAATCACAGCTGCTGCACCTTGATCAATCAGACAGCGTTCTGGGCGTCTGAGGCTGGATCAGCAAGTCTACAGGGTCCTGACAGTCTGCTGGTATCTGGTCTACAGGGTCCTGACAGTCTGCTGGTATCTGGTCCACAGGCTCTGCAATAGGATAGTGAGAGAACAGATCATTAATAGCCAAACCTTGGAGGGAATGTCTTGCTGAGCCAACAAGGACACACTTCTGTCATGCTTGAGATTCAGCTTGTCTGGCTTTACATGTCACCTGGCATCTCCAGACATACAGTACGTTTCCTCATACCTACCCAGAATAAGTGTTGTCACAAGGTGGATATCACCTTCTATGTAGTCCCCTGATGAGCTGTTTGGTAGTATTCCTTCCACAGGGCCAACCTAAGAAGATGAGACATTACTAGGACAGTATCCAAGTGTGTCCCCTTCAGGCATCAAAATAACAAGGCATCCAGCGCTCACAAGTTTCCCTTCCAACTGTAATAGATTACTTAAATTGGATGGGAGCATTCAATGTCATTCAGTGGGAACTTATCTGCCGCCAACCAGCCACACAGTTGACCAAGATCATTTTCATAAAGCTGTCCTTCTCTCCATAGATCCAGAAGAGTTGAGTCCAGTTGAGTGCAGAGGTTCTGGCTGATGTTGGCTCTCTGCTGCCCAGTTGGTTATCTGGACTCTTGTAGCCTTGACAGCCTTGCATTTTGGTCAGAGGTCCCTGGATGATACTTGATCAAATTCATAGCAAGCACAGCCACCCAGCTCCAGTTGCTAGTCCCAAGAACAGTTCATATGTATTGATGGGATATTATCTGGGAACTGGGCCATCCACAGATAGTCTCTGAATGATTCTGTTGCTGTCCACGTAAGGGCCAGCTGCTCCAGGTTGAAGGAACACTAGGTTCCTTCAAGCTGGGGGATTAAAGTACAGCATGACGTACCATCAGCCATATATCTCTCTACTGTGTGTCCTGCACTTCAAACCAGTTCAGTGCACATTTAGTCCAATGCAGTTCAGTTTAGTTGATGTCACACATACTGTAGACATTATGTCCATGTGTGTACAATGTAATGGAAGGATGCATACTATTGGTGTATACACAGTATAAAAAATCACAAAATCTGCAAATACATGTTCCCAACTTTAAGTATACACAGGTTTTCTGTGATAAATCCAAGTTTCACAAATCTGGCCCTTGTGTACACTTTATGCCAGGGTAAAAATGATGCAATGTGCTTATGAAGGCAAGTTTTGCCAAGGTTTTAGGATTACTCTCTAATCTTTTTTAAAACCCAGACGTTTGGTGAAAACAATGCTGGTGTATGTTGACTCTTATTCAAGCTAAAGAAGCCAAAAGGAGATAGATGTAGATCCAAGATTGCAATGTGTCTGAACACTGTGGGGAGTGTGGCTTATTGTGTGATGAGAAAACAAATGGCTCGTCTGGGTGACGGCTTTGCTTGTGTACAGTCTGGTGGTACACATGTCTGGGGCCTGCCACAAAGAGGACACTAGAGAATCACAGTTTCTACTCTCTGAAGCTGATGCATCTCAAGGTCACAGAGCTAGAACTCCAGACTGAAGGAAATAGCACTTTAGGGTTATGTGAACAGCAGCTTATTAAACCAGATTGGCTGCTTGGTTTCCTGTTTGTCAGCAGTCATCACATGCTGAGTTGCAGAATGTTGACAGGATATGGCTAATGGTTAGATGGCCTACCTATTGATTTGTTTGAAAGGTAAAATAAGGCTTTGCAGACATAGTTCAACTATCAATGTAGTAAGCTACAATGAAAACAGTTAAGTACCTGCACTAACCCTGACCCTAACCCTGACCTAACCCTAACCCTAACCCTAACCCTAACCCTGACCCTAACCCTAACCTAATCCTAACCCTAACCCTAACCCTGACCCTAACCCTAACCCTAACCCTAACCCTGACCCTAACCCTAACCTAATCCTAACCCTAACCCTGACCCTAACCCTAACCCTAACCTAATCCTAACCCTAACCCTGACCCTAACCCTAACCTAATCCTAACCCTAACCCCTAACCCTGACCCTAACCCTAACCCTGACCCTAACCCTAACCTAACCCTAACCCTAACCCTAACCCTGACCTCAACATCAGGGATGGGATCTAAAGTCTACAGCTTCAAGCTTGTGATGTAATTATGTGATACTTTTTGTAAAATCAAGCAATAATATGCATATTATTTCTCTAATTTCGATCTTATCATAAATTGTTATTCAGGGAACTAATCCTACCTTGTCAACAATATCAACAGTGAAGATAAAGCAGTAGGAGAATCTCTTGGCAGCTACAGTTATTCCTGTTTTAAAAAATGGCAAAGACAATAGGAAATCAGATTCTGTAAAACTGAGGAAGTATTGCATATTGCATAAAGTAGACTATCCTCATTCAAAAATCATTCATGGACAATATACATAAAAACATGAAATAGGCGAGGAAGCAAGAGATAATCTTTCAATATACTGTAGATCCCTGATGATTGTTTTATTCAATCTGCTGTTCACTGCTCCCTCTCTGTCCGATGCTCTTTGAATATCTGAAAGGACTAGAAAGACGGAAAACGATTCATCAAGACAACGTAGGTTTGGAGCAAACAGCTTGAATTTTGAGTGAATGGAGAAAAGAAGTGTTGTTCTAAGTGCTGGAAGTAAATCTGAGAATTCACTATGTCTCCAGTCACTTCTATTATTCAAGACACAAGGAACACAATGAAAACAAAAGAGCCAATGTGTTGTGTATGTACGTGCATGCGGATAACGGTATTTCAGGGTTGTACTTTTTTCCCATCTGCATGGAACCGGGGCCTGATGCATCGGTGCATAATTCAGCTGTGTGTCTCTTTACTCTCTGGGACATGACATCATGCAGACTTGTAAGGGTGCATGTGAAGTTATGGCTCTTGCTAAGTCGATGCCTTTGGGTCTATCTGTTCTCCTAAATACGTGCTTATCAAAATAATTCATCACCCTGAACTTTTTGCACATTTTATTTTGCTGCAAAATTAGTTCAAAAGTAAAATCTGCGAATGTGTTTATTTTCGATTATTGGTGTAAAATTTGGTGTAAAACGTAGAACTTCCTTGTATCAAAATGAAGTGAAAATAAATTTGTGTGAAACTATAAAATCTCAACAGAAAGATCTACTTTATAGTTCTCTCCCCCTTTACTGACTACCCTCTAAAAAACATTGCTCAGCTAAAACAAGAAAATCTTCATCCCTAATTTTATTATAGAAGTCAAAGGACAAAAATGGAAAGAAGAAACAAACAACTGAAGTGCATCCTGTACTTTATTGTGAAGAGTTGCATGTGAGCGACAGTCCAGGTTGAGTTGCACGTGAGCGACAGTCCAGGTAGAGTTGCACGTGAGCGACAGTCCAGGTAGAGTTGCACGTGAGCGACAGTCCAGGTAGAGTTGCACGTGAGCGACAGTCCAGGTTGAGTTACGTGAGCGACAGTCCAGGTTGAGTTGCACGTGAGCGACAGTCCAGGTTGAGTTGCATGTGAGCGACAGTCCAGGTTGAGTGCTGTTGTTTTGTTGCTGCTCTTGGGTCCTGGAGATTGAAATGTGATTTTGAGATTTCGTCATTATCACCTTATGATCACCCTATTTAATTATGTTTAAATTATTTTTGTTGCAAGCTAGTCTAAGCTTAGCCTAATGCATGTATGAAACAAGGTCTGTCTGTTTTTTTATGCTATAACACTATTTCTGACATTTGTTGGATGAGAAGCATTCTTAGTTAGAATACCCTGTCCCTTAATTACCTAACGTGTTTGCAATAATGCCAGCGATGCTAGCAGCCACACTGAAGAGCCAAACAGATCATACCACAGTCTGTTGACATTTAGCTTTTCTTTCAAAACATCTCATTTGCACACAAAATAATTGGGGTAGTTCATGTTGCGAGGTGTTGGTGAATGGGGTGCTACTTATAATTAGCATCGCCTCCCCAACAAGTGATTATTATATGCAGAAAAAAACAGGATTTACATCTGCATGAGCAGCACACACAGACACAATGAGGCTGTGTTTTTCTGCCAGTCCTATTAGACGCACTCTGCACTCACTGCACACAGCAACCTAGTTTTGTCATTCTGGCATTTGGTCATCTTGTCATTGTGCAGAATTGCAGAAACTCAACATTGCAACAGTGAAAAAGTAAAAGTGTTAAATTTGACTTCTATGAGAATACCATTAAATATCATCAACTGACTGGATGAGCCATGAATTTGTAAATGCCAGTCAGGCAGGACCTTGGGCCTGCTTAGTGATGCCAGTCTTGTTGCAACACGTGTGAAATAAGAGTTTCCAAATATCACTTCACGTTGATATGATAAATACAAATTCAACAATTCATGTCATTTTGCTAAGAGAATGACATGCATGTATTTGTTACATTTTTAATGTAGTCTCATTAAGATTGAAAACTCTCCTTTCTCTTTTCTCTTCCAAGATAAGGCCTTAGGTCTGGCCAAAGAAAAACAGCATCTTGACAAAACATGAAATCTGCACACTTGATGGTAAGTGCTAAAACAAAAGCCCTCAAGAGGCAGTAGTTCAATAGCACACCAGCTAATAAACAGCTCCGGATTGAGTCCGGCTCAAAATCCTTTATAATCACTTTAAACTCACAAAGAAATTTCAGCTCTTTCAGTTTTAAATCATTTTGCAATGAGTTCTTTGAAGCACCAATCCATCAAGTCAAATTCCTTGTGTGTACTTGGCAAATAAAAGTGATTGTGATTCTAAGAAGGTTGAGTATAGGGTCCATTATTATTATCATCATTATTTTAGGTTTTTATATCGTCCTGTAGCTTCTCAGTAGTGTTCCATATGTATTCAAATTCAAAGTACATGTTTTAGCGTCAAAATGTTATTTTCCCAAGGGCGGGGGGGCACAGCTGACTGGGCGTTTTAACCCGGAAAAGAACACAGATGGAGTCGTCCTTTAAGTCAGACAGACTTTAGAGTCAGAGAGCAAAAACAACGGTAATAATATGGAAGCAGCAGCCTGCTATTATACACTAGCTAACAGGACAGCAGGGAACAGGGCAGGTCAGTACAGTGATGAGCTACACTAGCTAACAGGACAGCAGGGAACAGGGCAGGTCAGTACAGTGATGAGCTACACTAGCTAACAGGACAGCAGGGAACAGGGCAGGTCAGTACAGTGATGAGCTACACTAGCTAACAGGACAGCAGGGAACAGGGCAGGTCAGTACAGTGATGAGCTTCACAGTCCATAGACCTCCATGCACCATGATACATAGTGTTTAAGGCATTTAGACATTACAAAAATTAATATAAAACATGATGTATAACTGGCATAAAACTGGTGGCAACGTTGCATTTTTAATCCCACAGAAGACAATATATTATTATATATATTAAATATTAGGACCATTCCTAGTAAAAAAGCATTTAAAAAACACGTAAAGGCACTTTCCAGACTTGAAAGCTACTAATCTTTTATGTTACCATTCAGGGAACTGTATTTTTTTTTCTTTTGTCTTCTTTTCCTGTTTTATTTATTGTAACTTGATCTGTGTATGTATTGTAACTGTATTGTTTTATATTGAACTTTTTTTTTTTTTTTTTTTAAAGGACCCCAGGAAGACTAGCCTGGCGTTTGTGCGTCAGCTAATGGGGATCTTCAATAAACATAAACATAAACATGACTTGTTCCTAAAATTAAAACGTTTTGGTAAAATGTCTTTACAAGGTGCTCAGCATGTGACATGAATAAAGGCTGATGATGAATCAGGATCTAGAAGATACAAAGGCCTCATTCACTTTGTGTTTGATGGTAACAGGTGGTTTTGTGGCCTTTCTTTGGTTTGTAAACACTAAACATTTTGCTCATCAGCATATAGTGTATAGGCTATATAAAAACACAAATAAAAATATATTTTAGTTTGGATACTGTGTATCTGGATACTTGTATAATTGATTTTCCATTAGATATTTTTGCAATAGTCTTTAGTTCACCAGATGCTTGATTGTGATTCTTTGTTTTGATTTAATTAATAAAAACCGTCTCACCGTCTCTCTCTCTTGTAAGATTAGAAAACAACTGAAGTAGAAAGGTACTCAGAGAGATGTCACAGCCGTGTGGGCTGGGTCCCAAAAGGTGCTCAGCAATACATCCCACTGAAAACAGTAGAGCTGTTCACATACACCAATGGCTAAAACTTTGACCTTCATCGACACTTTGACCAATTTGAATAATATTCAGTAGTGCAGGTCCTTGGCTGACTGTAAACCTATCCATCAAGTCTGAGGCCAAATCAGATGAGTGAGTTATTGCAGTTATGGACAGACACACACACAGACACACAGACAGACACAGACAGACACACACACACACAGACAGACACAAAGACAGACACACACACAGACACACACACACACACGCACACACACACACAGACACACACAGACAGACACACACACACACAGACACAAAGACAGACAGACACACAGACAGACCAAGGCAAAAATAATACTCCCATTTCTATGCTTGTGCATGCACACGTATAGTAACTTT
>OMKK01042764.1:0-11301 GCA_900302305.1 Polymixia japonica | reverse complement strand
TTTTCTGTGAAACCTTGTTTCTGTAGTAGGTGTGCAGGCATATTAGGTTGTTAGTACAGTATGTTTGTATATTGTATGTTGTATTGGAAGGATTTCTTCCAAACCCTCTCTTTTTGTGAACTGGGGTTCATACCCCAACTGCATCCCAACCCCTTACCCAAACCCAGGTCCATATCCAGCTGGTGTCAGCCCCAACTCCACCCTTCACCCCTTACCCAAACCCAGGTCCACATCCAGCTGGTGTCAGCCCCAACCCCACCCTTCACCCCTTACCCAAACCCAGGTTTGTATTCCACCCCCACCCTTATGGCTA
Source organism: Polymixia japonica (assembly GCA_900302305.1). Lineage (NCBI taxonomy): Eukaryota > Metazoa > Chordata > Actinopteri > Polymixiiformes > Polymixiidae > Polymixia > Polymixia japonica. Next base: position 10,988 of record OMKK01042764.1, on the reverse strand, counting down.
TGTCTTTGTTTTTGTCTTTTTTATGTTACTTTGTCTCTGTGACTTTTGTTTGTCTTAAAGGTACTATATATGATATTTTGAACATGAATATAACAGCAAACAACTATTTGCTATGTTAAGATATAGTGGAGTCATGGTGTCCTGAGCATCGAATGAAGTCCCACTCCCACTGTGTGTGTTGTAATCCGAGCTTCTCTGTTCTTTGTTTTGGTAGCTGGTACGACCGCGCGTGCATGTTAGTTTGTGTGTGTTGATGTGGCCAACGCACCCATTTGTTTTGGTCTGAGATGCTGGCGCTCTAGTGGCTGTCGTATATAGCTCCTTTAAAGGTGAACCACTTTGTAAATTTTTGTTTCAGAAAAGTGCTATACTATGTTATTATTACTATTATTATTATTATAATTATTAAGACTTGGCTGTCTCTCCCTCTGTTTCCGCTCTATATAAGTGTGTGCCGTGACTGACCAGTTTTGATTGACCTTGTGGCTTGCCATAGCAGCGGTCTCCATGGCAGCAGAGCTCCATTTCTTCATTGTCGTCAGGGAGATCATAGCAGTCTAAACTGTCAGAGAACTGGCTCAGGACAGACTGCACAGCTTCAGGGCAGGAAGACTCTGTCTGCCTCTCAACATGGCCATCTTCCAAAACCACATGTAGGAACCTGACTGGGGCACATTACACTATACCAGATCAAGAGGTATGGTACTGGCAGCCCCTGTCTGAGGCAATATAAATAATAAATATAAACAGTTGAAATATTCTTCAACCCACATAATAAAAGGTACTATTGTATATCAAACACTATTACATTTCTTAAATGTGAGGACTAAATGATCCAAGAAAATGAACTGTAATTAACTGTTAAAATGTACTGAAAAGAAAGACAAAAACAAACAAACCAACCAGAGGCCGCATCTTCCTCAACGGGACATCGCATGATACTCGGCCATTTCTTAATTTTCACGCCATTTGACCCTGACCTTTCCTTTCTTCTGTCATTACACGTACCGTCGGGCAGCAAAAAAATCAATGTCTGTCACCTTCTGCGGGATCACAAGACATTAGATCCCCCCTGTCCTCCATCGGAGGCCCCTGTCACCCTGCATTTGGGCCACTAGACCTTCTGTTGGTGATCCCGGGACATCCTCCCTCATTATCTCCTCTGCCCCACCACGCCTGCCCCACTGGAAGTGATGCTAATATCATGGATTCTGACTGACTGACATGGCTGATCGAGGAGATACGAAATCCATACTTCATGCATTTTGCATGGGGTGGTAATTAGGTGATTTTTTTTTAGGGGGGGGGGTTTACTAAACGGTTCTGCTGAAGAATTCACGTGTTTCGGCAGTAAAACTAAGAACTGACATCAAAATTCTGGCTTTGGTAACATCGACGCCCAATACAACTGTACAGGATCCACCCAGCGACAGTGAGCACTCACAGTTGTGCATTTCAGAATGATACAAACACTCTGAACTGAAAATTGTCAATTCTTATAAACTCTGGAGTTTCACCAACACTGGTAGCACCTGTAAAAAAAAAAAAAAAAAAAAGAAAGAAGCTGTTCCCGCTTGGATACTGATGTCGATGTTTTGGAGCATGGTCTTAATGAGGTGTGCTTTCTTGCTGAATGAGTGTCTGTCTCTCTAGCCAACCTTGAGACCCAGTTTAAAACGCTGAGAATGTGCCCTTGACGATCTTTCCCCCTCTCGTCGCCCTGGGCCCCTGGCACTGGCCATTAGGGAGATTCCTAGTCTTCCCCAAGCAATGACAGGTGAAATGGAGCACAAAATCCCATTGCCCGCAATAAGAGGCCCATAACCTCTCTATCTCTCTTCATCTCCTTCTTTCACTCTTTTCTTTCTATGAACACTTTTCCTTTTTTCTACTGAAACACATGCACGCACATACACACACACATACATACACCCATGTGCACACACATGAGCTTGAGTGCACAAGCAAACTCACTCACACTGACTCACACACACACACACACACACACAAACAGGCACACATTTTCATCGAATGTCAATGCATGATAAAAGATGGCACATGCACAGGCCAGCCGTATGTCCCCCGGCAGTAAAGGAAGAGCTTGCACATCAGTTTTCTTACTCATTAGATATAATGAAGCTACATCCTCTCTCTCTCTCGCTTTCTCTCTCTTGCTCTATCTCTCTAAGAACTTGTTAATTCATTTGAAAAGCCCCAAAGCCAGAGATAATTAAATTACATTATTGTCTATGGCCATAGGGTAGACATATCTACAGCCCGTCTTTTGTTACATCTTCTGATAACTCTTATCTTATCAGTAACTGTGCCATAATTATCAATCTATATTACACCACAGGGTCAAACCAGTATTCAGACATGTGGCGATACATATCTCTCATTATCATTAGAATAAGCAGAAAGTCTTGGTTCTGTTCTTGTTCTCTTTATTCCAATAAAATAAAAATAGGTTAAGCTTTTGATCGTCTGTCCCAAGATGCCCAAAAAAAAGTTCCATCTCTTCATCTAAAGGAAAAAGCCTAAAAAGAGTGGCAAATGTATAACCAGGTAATGTCACCATTACTAGGATGGAGCTATGCTTAACACATCTTAGGTACAATCTACCCTAGCAAAGTACATGTGCAGCCAAATCATATATAATTTTGTCTGACCATTATATCCCATGGACAAATACGGTAAATGTGCATTTGAAATCAATTTAAATCAATTGTACCATTTATAGGACCAGCTAACCGCTAACGTTGACCAATAAACAGCAAAATAAATGTGTTTAACTGCCTTGTGGGTAGGTCTGACGATGATTTTCCTCTGGGGTCAACAGACAATATTTCCGGTGTAACCAGCAGATATTCGGATAACGGATATCCGGGCCAAGACTTTTAATTCAATTAAAAAGCTAATAAAAAGTAACCTGACACGTCAGATGGTTTGTTACACAGAACCATCTGAGAAGTCGTCCTTGGAAGCTGTTTGGAAAAGAGCAGGCACTTTCAAAAAATACTTGGATTTTTGGATGAACCATCTGTCTATCACGGGCTAAACCTCCTTGGCTAAACCACGCCTATAGCTGCCAATAGTTACTCATAGGACACTGATTGGTCCGAAAAAACTGAGTTCGGCCACAATCGAATTAACTTCAAGCCTGACAAGATGGATTCTCGTGATCACGATTCTCACGTGAACTCGTAATAAAAATAAAAAGCTGGATAAAACAAAGATAATAAAAAGCGTAATCATCGTCGACGATAGCTGATGGGTTCCGAGATTGTGTTATGCCATCAACGTCCAGTGGGAAGCAGTGATAAGAGTTTTGTGTGTGGATACAGGGGTTGGGTTTCTCTTGTCTTGTTTGTCTGTGTCTGTGTTGGCGGGAGTGGTCTGTGGTACACACCTGTAAGTCATCTACTCATCAGCCGGCAGTATAACAACCCAGGAATTCCTGTCACTCATCGCCAGATCGTATTCTCTGCTACTCAGTAGTTTCGTTCTAGGCCAATCTAATGTATCTGATTAAGTATTACCTGCCTCGTTCTAGTTGTAACTTTTGATTCCCTGTTTCTTCAGTTACCTGTGTACCGACTCCTGCCGTCTCTTAGACCCTGCTACTTGACTTTGATCTGCCTCTGCTACTTCACTGCCTGTCCTGCCTCTCGACCTTCGCTTGTCCCGCTACTATCCGCTTGCCTACGCCCTTGCCTACTGCCTGGAATTCTGATCCGTGTTAGCCTATGCCCTGACCTGGACTGCCTTACAAAACCAGAGACTTTATCTGATTATTTTCATTACCTTTGTTAAATCTGATTTTCTTTTTGTTAACTGTTTTCCTTGTCATGCATTTGGGTCCAATTAGTATTACATTATAACAGATTGCATTTCGGCCAATGTGTTCTGCCTCTTTTGCTTGCCACAGACTGTTTACCTGCATGCAACCAAAGCCCTCTCAAATGTGATTGGTCAATACTACTCGGACTACAAACAGAAACCAGAATGCTTCCAATACCAAAATCTTGTCCCGTTGCCTACAGATCCTGCATTCAAATGCAGATATCTGTTTATAGAGATTACCACATGAATAAATGCTGTGAGAACATACCTCACATTTAGATACTCATGGGTGAAGCACCAAGCACCACAATAATGAGTCTCCTCTTCTTCTCATTCTCCTTTTCCTCTTGAGAATCCAGTCTTCTGCTACTTCCTGTATTAGACTCACTTGTGCAGTGTCTGTTCAAAACGTGCCTGTTTGGAACAGGCTGATTGCTTGGCCTCCGGTATTGCAGAAGACAGTCTGCAAGTATTCCTTCACCAGTCCCAACAGCTTGACAACAGTGTTAGTCCCGCCCATGGCGCTGATTGGCTAATCGTTAGTCCCCCGCAGCACTCATTGGCTCGGTTGCTTTTAAACCAAGTAATCGCTGTTTCATGTCATGATGCCAGACCAGAAGCAGTCAACTCAGTGGAGTGGGCAGATTCAAAGGTCTGGAGCTTTCTCGAGAACCACTCATCCAAACAACCTTATATTCGACACTGCACTTCCTTGGGTCCTGGGGAATATGGCAACTGCCATGACATACTGTAGTTGCGTCCCCTAGCAATGCTAGAGTATACGCGTCATTTCGATGCAAAAGCTCACATAAACATTGTATGGCCTCAATGAAGTCAAAGCCCCATTCAATGTCTATGGATAGATGCACGGTTATCGAGAAAATAAAGAAATTGTTATTCATCAACGGCACAAATATATCGGATGAATGGTTCGAAAATTGAAGGACAGACGTATAGACAGACAGAGTCCCTCCATTTTAGATAAAGTAAAGTAACGCAGTACCCGTTCAAAACATGCCTGTTCGGAATGGGCCAATTGCTTTAGGGTTGGCAGCTCGCACTCAACACTGCACTTCCTTGAGTCCTCAGCAATACAGCCGCCAAGTGTGATGTTGAACGGATGAACGGTTGTCGAGAAAAGCGAAGGACAGACAGACAGACAGACACTCCTTCCTTTATAGTTAGATACACTGGTTCACCGTTGCTGGGATCATCAGTTGTCATGGAAACACAGCACCACCACCAACTCTTCTTGTGGTATGATGTGATTATTAAACCTCTGGAATCAGAATGTCTGCTCATTGGACTGGCTCATAGGTTCACTACAAAATGAAAGAAGAAAGTGTCAGAGAAAACTCACCCAACCTCTGTGATGTCACCTCAGACTGAACATCCTGCACATTGGTTGATCATGTGTGTGTGTGTGTGTGGGCAGGCCTAGGTGGCATTGGGTTTCACAATGCGGGTGAGTGCGGCAGCTGATATTTGATGTGTCAGCAACTCTATAGGGAGACATGACTGGACAATCAATAGCTTGCTGCTATATATTATAACATGTCAGCGAAGAAAAACAGCCTGGGAATGTGAGCTAAAGAGACAGAGACATGTGTGTCCACTGTAAATAGTCGAATCGTTCAATTGCACCACTCACCAACAATAAAGTTTATCGCAGTCTAACCAGTCTTGGTTGGGCTACACGACCTCACGTTACTTTGCATTGAGACGACGTAGCGGCTGAAACGGATCACGTGACAGTGACGCTTGACAATAAGGAAGTAATCGGGCGTGTATATTTGTTTACAGTCGTGGGTTTTCTGTCTGCATGTCGCCTCACTGGTTTATGCTTTGGATAAAATCCGGAGTTAATTTTGCAGGAATAACTCTATTTGAAATGTATCGGCCGCTTTATCGACATACCACGCGTTTATCGACTCAATGACAATAGCATGGGATAGCCTCATGCTAAAGAGAGGTTTTCTCAATACCCAGCTTGGCAAGATAACCTTCTAGCCACCCGGTAACTACCTTCTTCAGTCGTCAACGGCAGTTTCACATCTGTCTGTATAACAATAGTTTAATGCTAAACAACACGTTTACATGGCTGTTTCATAACGTTAACGTGTGCTGCAGTAACGTTACTAGCCAGCTTGCAAAGAAGCTACCATGGTAGTAATGCTTCAGTCGATGACCTCTCAGAATGTGTCCTCCAAAAGATAAGGTATGAATCCATTCAGTGCATTATTCGTTCTGAATTAGCCAGTTAGTATTTTTTATATTTATATAGCAGAGCAGCCTTTGAATTGCATCAGTGGAGAATCTTTGTAGCCTGGCGAACGGTTGACAAATCAAACAACAAAGGTGTCCTCCTCATATACATAATTCTATCCCGCAGGTGTTGGATGAAGATGCAGAATGACCAAAGAAACAATGCATCATGGCATTGTTTGAAGTTTATTGGGATCACCAAATACCGCTGCCAAAACTTGCCCCAATCCATGCCAAGTTCACAGTGGCCCTGGTGGCACTCCTATGTTTCAGCAACAGTTATGATGGGGATTTTGTGTTTGATGATTCTGAAGCAATTATCAATAACAAGGTAATGTTATTTTGTTTTGTTATGTGTATGATATATGCTGTTTGATATACTGTATGGTATGTGCAAAATTACATATATGGCTGTTACCCAGAAGCTCCTGAAACACTGCCTTTACTGTGTTAAGTACTGCCTTCCTGCATAATGCACATATCAGTTATGCTGGTCGTGAACTAGTTTATTTTTATGTGTTGCAGGACTTGAAACCAGCAACGCCCCTCAACAACATCTGGAACAATGACTTCTGGGGAAGCAACCTGAGCAGCAACTCCAGTCACAAATCCTACCGACCTCTCACTGTTCTTACATTTAGGTATGGGCTAAACCTCACTTTATGACCTCACATTTGCATGAATACCAATGGTAACAGGGCATGCTTTATCCCTCAAAGCGGTAGTTACTCCTGTCAGTGGTGGCAGATTACCTTTGTCCATGCGTGTGCATATGTAATGTGGCCAAACAGAAAAAGACACACACTCAGTGACACTTTTCTTTCTCACACTGTCCCAATTTGTTCATAGATACAATTCTTATCGGTGCCCTCTGCCCCCTATGCCTGTACCTTGCTGTATCTACTGGAAGAGTACTGTCATTAATTTAACTTCCTTGTTGATGCAGGCTGAACTACCTCTTGGCAGGAGGCCTACACCCTGTTGGCTTCCATGTGATGAACATTATCCTCCATGCTGGCATATCAGCTCTGATGATTGATATGTTTGCTATATTGATTGGTGGACTGGCTTATGACGAGAAGGGGAGGATAGTGAACTATGCTCCCAAGACTTCTCTCCTTGCTGCCCTCTTCTTTGCGGCACACCCAATTCACACAGAAAGTGTAAGTGGTGGCATAGTAGTTCAGAGGCTATGTAGCCTACCTAGTGAAAAAACTATTTGAAATAAGTGTTTGAAATACCAGAAAAATGTTTTGATATAGGCCAACTGTATCAAGCTATACAGATGTGTGTGTATGTGTGTTTAGTTGAAACAGATTTATCTTCTCTTAGTATAGTTTGAAACACTGTTAACACCATGTAATGTCTAACTCTGGCCTTTGTAAACAGCTTGGCCTCCCCACAACAATGTATCCTTGTATCTTGACATACCATTCCAGGGGTTTTGGTATTAAACATGCAGTAGATCCATGCCAAGTACAAAAGCCCTGTCTCAGTTGGGAGCGCAAGGCCAAAGTGTGTACGATAGCATGGCCTGACTATTAGCAGTGTTGGGATGCTTATTGACCTGGCAGCATATGTATGTTGGCTCTAGCGCCTGGCTGGAAGGCAGCAGCTCCCCCTCTTCGTTCTCTTTAATCATGCAGGGCGAGGGCAGGGGGAGACCTGGGGGGTGGGAGGCAGGCAGACCATCGGCTCAGGCCTGCTGTACGTATCAAAGGAGGCAGCCCCAGGATCCCAACCATACTGTACCCACACACTGTATAGGAACACACACATACACACAGAGGCCAGGCTGGTAATGAGAGAGTCTCCCTACAGTATCTTAATGTTAATAAGCCTCCGGTGGTAATAGGCTATGTTATGCATGACAGAATGTAATACGATAGGAAAGGATGCATGTCATGTTGTTGTATCGATCTGTCTATCTATCTTGCTCTCTCTCTCTCTGTCTCTCTGTGTATCTCGCTCTCTCTCTGTGTCTCTCAGGTGGCTGGTATAGTGGGTCGAGCAGACCTTTTATGTGCCCTGTTCTTCCAGCTGTCTTTCCTCACCTATTGCAAAGCCTTTCACGGAGGTGGGTATCTAACACAAGGCAGACTACAGTCAGTATGCACATATAAATGTGGTACTGGCATGAAACTGTAGCTGAGTAAACAACAGCAGTGTAGTGTCATTGTTTCGTTCTTCCTACCCACTGTTATTATAACACTCATTTTAACCTTAACTGTCCATTCCTGGCTTGGTATCTGGTTTTGTGTCTCTTCAGGCAGTGACAGAGATGAGAGGTTTTCTGTCCAGTGGATTGTGGTTAGCCTCTTGCTGTGTGCCGCAGCCATGCTCTGCAAAGAACAAGGCATCACTGTCTTGGTACGACCATCACTGTAACATGATCCAAACCCATATCCATAAAGCACTTCAGAGGAGGAGTACTGAGCTGAGACCAATTTGTCTCTGAAGTCATAATAAAGTCAGTATGGACATGACACCTGACCAGTGACGCATGGTCAGCACTCCTCTTTTAGAAGCTTTAAGAAGACATGCTTTTTTTTTTTTATAATCTGCTGCTTAAATAATCTTTCATACTCAAAAGTTTTTTTTGCATGCATGATAGGAATCAAAGATGCATACCTCTCTGTTGAGCTGAAACTGTTGCTGACCCAATAAAATAGTCATCGGTGCTTCTCCCCCCTCTGTCTCTGTGTGTTTTCTCCTAGGGTGTGAATGCAGCCTTTGATGTCCTCCTGATCTGTAATGTTAATGTGTATGAGCTCAGCCAGAGGCTACTCCTCAGGAAGAAACCAGTAGAAGTGAGTTACCACTACATGCCTTCCTCCATCCCACTTTTTGGTCCTCATATATTATGTATAGTTTTGTATGATTTATAGCATATTACTAAGTCACATCTCACACATCATTTATATAAAATGGGGTCAACTGCAGTACATTGAGCTAATGACACAGTTCTTAAATGAAATGCTAGCATAGACCACTATTCTCTGTTCAGTGATAATGCCTTTTTGTTTTGGGACAGGTAAGTGAGCTGTTGCGAACAGGACTTTTCACCCGATTGGCTCTCCTGGCTCTAGGAGGAGTCTCGATGCTCTATGCACGCTGGAGGATCATGGGAACAGGACCACCGGCATTCACTGATGTAGACAACCCTGCCTCCTTTGCAGAAAGTATATTGCTGAGAGTGAGTAAGCTGTAGTTATAGATCACGTGACAGTTTCCCATCAGTTATAGATGTCCTGTGAAGATGTATGATTACCTAAAAACATTGCAAATCTAAATGGGTTATGTTGAATGGAATTCAAGAAAGCCTAATCTAACTTGTTTATAGTTTCAGAGTCTAACATCTAATATATTTTCCTCTCAACAAGCCTAATCTAATCCCAAATTTTTCATATCCCTTTTAAACACGACTGACTTTGATTCCAATTTGAAATGGTCCTCTTCCTCCCTCTTTCCCCTCTCTTTCATTGTGCACCCCTCCTGTTCCTCTTTGATTGGCAGATAGTGAACTATAATTACTACTACTCTCTGAATGCCTGGCTGCTGCTGTGTCCCTGGTGGCTGTGTTTTGATTGGTCCATGGGCTGTGTGCCTCTCATTAAATCAGCCACTGATTGGAGGATGGTGTGGCTGCTGCTGCTCTGGTGCGTTCTGATAGGCTTGATAAGCCAAGCCTTATGCTCACAGGACAGCCAGAGAAGGAGGTAAGAGAGTACACCCTCTGTAGAGAAGATGAAGTACATGTTGGCCTCTCTAGACGTACACTTGATTATGAAAATTGGATCGTATCCACTGCAGTGTGACCAGAACATCACATCTCGATTGCTGTTAGAGAAGTCTGGGATGGACTATATTTGTGGCTCATGGGGAAAGTTCAACTGAGTTGAGGATTTTGTTTGGAGGCATTTGTTGGGCCAACAAAATAAGCTTAAATCTGTTGGCATATAACAAACAATGGACAGTATAGTATGTGTCTTGTCTTTTTTTTTTTTTTTATGTCGTCCACCTGTATATAATCATTTGCACTTGCATTTCCATTTGTGCCTTCATGAAGTCGTCCAACTCTATGACCTCTTGCACCCCTACCAGGACATTGACCCTGGGTCTGGTGCTACTGGTGGTCCCCTTCCTGCCAGCCTGCAACATCTTCTTCAGGGTGGGCTTTGTTGTTGCGGAGAGGGTCCTCTACCTTTCATCAGCTGGCTACTGCCTCCTGCTGGCCTACTCCATGGGACATTGCTGCTGCCGATGGACCAGACACAGGGTGGGACTACAACACACCACACCACACCAAATCACAATACATCACATCACACCAAATTGCAATACTCCACAACACACTAAATCACACTACACCATACCACGCTGCAATGCACCAAATCACATCACACCATACCATGCTGCAATGCACCAAATCACACTACACCATACCACGATGCACCAAATCACACTACACCATACCACACCACTATGCACCAAATCACACTACACCATACCTCACTGCTATGCACCAAATCACATCACACCAAATGTGACACGCGACAGTGTTTGGAGTACAAACTCGGCCGAGGTCATTTGTCACTTTTTTATTGATTCTGAAAGTCCAGATTCAAAGCTTTCCAACAATGTGCCACACATTGAAATCCGAAACGAATTGAGGAAGTTATGCTTATTTGAATGTTCTTATGCCTTAAATCAACAAGCGGAGAAAAACGCTCTCAAAGGTAGACCACTTTTCACCTCTGGGGCAGCCAGGTATTGTGGGTGTGAACAATAGCTGCTCATTTACATTGACCGCTCCCCATCCACTCCCAACTCCCACACACACGATCTTAACAAACGTTATCTAATACAATAACATTTGT
>OMKK01042759.1:0-11602 GCA_900302305.1 Polymixia japonica | reverse complement strand
TGTTGGACTGACGGATGGGGAGAGAGAGAGAGAGAGAGAGAGAGAGAGAGCGACAGACAGACAGACAGACAGACAGACAGACAGATGATAGATAGATAGATAGACAGACAGACAGACAGACAGACAGACAGACAGATAGATAGATAGATAGATAGACAGACAGATAGATGATAGATAGATGGACGGACAGACAGACAGACAGACAGACAGACAGACAGATAGATAGATAGATAGATAGATAGATAGATAGATAGACAGATAGATAGAACAAATACTACAGATACTTATACTTATATACTCATGAGGAAAAGTAATCTGTTTTCCATCAATGGTAACTGTAATCCATTACTAAAATACATAGTAACAATTTTACAGATGCTTTTGAAAAAAGGGGTTATTTCTGTTTATTTTGTGAAATCATAGACACAAATGCAGTCTGTAAATTAGGATAAATTCAGGGGGTCGATTAAAAGAATTTCACTGAATGTTTCTTTGTTGCGTTGTCTATTTCAATTTGTTTTCTACCTGTTACCAGTCACATGCTGCATCTCACTTCTGTCTTGGAGATACTCAGCGATGGTATAGCTTCTATTCAACTGTGGCACCTTAGACAGATGTGTTGCTATCTACAGTAAATCATGTCCAACAATTGCATTTGCCTCAGGTGGATTCCACATTCAATTTGTCATTTTTGGGTAGTTTGAGAATCAGAATCAAGAAAAAGTCAAGATGTATGAATAATTTTTGGAGGCAATGTAAATTGTTGGTAAGTGCATTTCCTTGCATTGGCATTACACTTATTGTATATCTCTGTACAACCTAATGTTCCCAGGAACTTGGCAGAATGAAACGACTGATTAAATTAAATGACTGATTTAGCTGATGTTAAAGACTGAGACTAAGTATCAACATGTGGACTTGTAATTCTATTAAGCCTATGTGGTTTAAGTCATGCAAACCTTTTAGGTCAAGATGAAGACTTTCAGACAACGCACAGATTAATGGGCTTTTTGAAGGGAGTTGCCTAGAGTTAGTTTCATTGGTGATACCTGTTTAAAAAGCACCTATAGATAAATGTAAATAAGACATTTGGTAAACATGGCATAGATGCAGCCTAATAAGGTATTCCTGTTAGTTAGTATAATAGTACTTTGTTACAAACTGAAAAGAATCAGCCTATTGGCTGTCATAACAGAATAGCTTTATTTTTTTTTACTGTATTACTAGGAATGATCATGCCACAATTAAATGTAAAAGTGAAAATGAAAATAGATAAAGGAAAATTTAAATTGAAAAGACAAAATGGCGATTTGAAAATGAAAAGTGAAATAGAAAACTTTAAAGGTTATATTGATAACATTTTTATGTAGACGAATAATGTTTAAAAAAATAATACATCCACAGAGCTTTTAGAAGGGTCTGGAATAAACGTATGCCTTTTCCAAAAGAATTCATTATGATTTTGATTTAATCATTTTTATCTCTGTGTAAGATGTCTGACCTTTACTTCCTGCTTCTAACAAGGCTTATGAACCAATAGTATCACGACGTTGGTATCACGTGGTATCTCTGCGCCAGTTAGCTATTAACTAGTTTAGCTTAATCCTCCGAACAACAATAACACATACAATTACAACTCGGTATATTTACACAAAATCAACAACAACTACCAACAGCCATAATCCTTACAACCTTAACATAGTGTTGTCACCGGTTAGATCGTCAAAATGATAAAAATAACATGTTAAATCCCTGAGGAGCTGCGTTAGCATTAGCGACTGTTGCGTCCAGTTAGCTAACGTTATAGTTATAGTTATAGTTCCCTCAAACAATGTATAACGAAGATGCACCAGAGGGGATTTAGAAGTGGGTTACGCAATACTGACTGATAAATAAGTAGATATAAACCGTATACCTGCATATACCCTGTAATACACCACTGATTAGATGACAAGATAAACCTTACATAAAGATAGACATATCATAAGATTACCATAGATTATGTTATGAAACACCACCGCACAAAGTAACCTAAATATATCTAATGTATAGATACATGTTGCAAAATGAATTCATGACTGTACCATGAAAGATGTAACAAAGAAAGTCAAATCCAAAAAGTTAAATGACCATTTTCTGTTTTCACATTAGTCTCTCTTTTGTCATTTTCCAATTGTGTTGTCTATGTAAATGAGTGGGCGTGGCCCTTCCATCAATCAAGCCAGCAGGGCGGGTCTCAGAAGGGGAAAGGTGTAGTGGCACCTTGCAAACACCAGAGGGAGCCACGCTCCACGAAGGGCCACGGCTTGTCCTGCAGCTGTAGTATGGAAAGACAAGGACCTTCTACGTGCAAAAGAACCAAAAATAATAAAGAGATCACCCTGCTTAACAACTACACAAGTGTTTACTGTAATGGTCATAAAACAAGCATTCAAATGCAATCACAGCTGCGGAGTGCAATATCCAGTGCTATAGTAATGCTCATCAATATCTCCGCCTGTATATTCTCAGCAAAAACATAAACAGTACCATTAACGATTTGTCTATGCTTTATTTAAAATTATTCATCATTCAGGTAGTATGCTACAGGCAAGACAGTTCTTCAATAAACAGATATACATTTTTATCATCACTTTTCTACGATTATCCTATATCGAGCCTACATTCTCTGCATTTATTGTTTGGATATAGGCATAGACTACCAATTGCCTATCTGAAGCAGATCAGATTGCAAGCTGTGTGCAAAGCAGCTTATAACAAACGCTGTTGCGGTGTTTAGGATGAAGTTAACAGACGGGAGAGAGAGTAGTGAGTGTAGTGAGAGAGAGTAGTGAGAGAGTGTAGTGAGAGAGAGTAGTGAGAGTGTAGTGAGAGAGAGTAGTGAGAGTGTAGTGAGTGTAGTGTGTAGTGAGAGAGTGTAGTGGCACCTTACAAACACCAGAGGGAGCAATGCGTCATCCAGTGTTATTCACTGCAGCTCCACATCTCGTCCTGCAGCTGTAGTCTAGAAAACCAAGAGACCATGTGTGTGTGAAAGTATTTAAACGCCGTTAATGTTGCCGTTGCCATTTTCCCCCATACTTTACTACAATGTCCTACCAGTTTGTACATTATGAAGAGTAGACGATCAGCTTCACAATACACTTGACAAAACCAACAACAAAACTTGATTACAAAAAATGATATCCACAAGTGTGATTCTGGCTAAGTAGGAAATTATCCCTTTCACGACCATAATCCTCAGTCACTTACATTTACCTGCCAGTAAAGTAGATTTCCTAGTGAGCTATGTAAATTAAAACAGATCCTCAAAATCCTGCTTAGTGTATAGACCCATTTATTGTCTTCAGTTATATAAAATTAATTTAATATTTACAAGTTTTCTATAACATTTTTGTCTAATTTACAGTTTATCCAATTGGTCATTCAGTTTACAGCATTTCTGCAAATGACAGTCTTCAGTAACGGAGTATTACACTCCTTTCTGTCTGGTGCAGCTGGATGTCCTCTCCTTCTTTCTCGCTGTGCTGTACTGTACTGTAACTTCAAGGTCACAGGTTCAGTCCCCACAACAGCCAATGTATCCATCACTAGCCATGTGTCCTGCTGTAATATCCTTTTAGAAAGACAATGATCCCCTACATGTCTTTCTGTTCACTGTAAATAGCTCTGGATAAGGTCCTCGAAATGTTAAAAATGTAAATGAAATGGAACTCCTGTTTAGCTAGATATCAGCCTTTAGTTCATAATCACTTTACATTATTCGCCCTTGATCTGAAGGTTTAAGTGCTTATAAATTAGAAAATTATTAAAGGTAATGTCAATCAGCTGTTGGCAATGTTAAGAGGATTGGCAAACTGACAGATGGTCACAGTGCATCAGTAGCCCAACAGCATGGAAGCTTGACACAGCCATGTTTAAACTCCAGAGTCGGACCAGATTTATGGGTCAAACTGGACGTCTTGCAGCCGGCTGAAGTGACGTCCATTCAGTCTGGAGAAGGATATAAACAGATCCTTGCTCCCGATGTCGTATTCATCAACCGTTGGGTCGACGTGAATGACCACTGGCCTGGTGCTGAGACGGGTCTCCTCGTCTGGCCACTTCAGCCCCAGGTGGTGACGATGAACCTGCAACCCCAACATCCATATCGGTTATTTAAAATAAATCACCTAAAATTGGTAAATGAATGAAAAAATGCACCATAGTAGATGAAGGTGAAGAGGTGAAGGCAGCGTACCTTAACCAGAGTGCCGTCATGACAGTGCCACACCACGCCCTCCACACGGCCCTCCGGACTGTCCTGGAACCAGGCACTCAGCTGCTGGAAGTCCAGAGGAGGAGGCTTCCTGATCCGCACGCTTCCATGTGACACAAGGACGTGGAAAGGCTGCTTTTTATTCCCCAGACCTATAAGGGAAAAAAAGATCATATTCCTCATAAAACACAAGGAACTGAAAGCAAAGGTAGACATGAGCAAATACAAAGAGAATGTGACATAACGGTCACAGAAATACCGAGACAAACGTACAAGTGAGGTTGTCAAAACGAGGGACCCACCTGAAACGTACCAACAGGACTAACAGAGCAGAGCACACAAAGTTCTTAACTGAAGGAAAAAACTTTACCATTTTCTTGTTTCTTTACCCAGTAGTTTTCTATCCTTCATAATCCTTCTAGGGACAGTTTGTAGTTTCATTTTAGTTTACATCATACATTATCATTCTATATACATCTTTTTGTCATGTTTGCTATCTAGGAATTTCAGATGATTCTACTGTGGAACTCATTGGAAGTACTGTGTGTTAGCTAAATGTAACATGTCAAACCTGCACACAGCACAAACAGGGCTGAACGATATGGACAAAATATCATATTGCAATTATCTTAGCAGATACTGCGATTGTGATGAACTTGCAATATCATTCACCAGCTATGTAAGTGCAACACTATGGGATTAAGTTGTCTCCTGTTGGATTACCCATAGATTACCAATCTCCTTGTATTATATGGATCTAGTACAGGGGTGGACAACCATGTGCCATGGAGAACCAAGAGGCTGCAGGTTTTCATTCCAACCAAACACTACACCAGGTGATTTCACTGATTAGCCCCTCCTCTCTTGTTAAAGGTGTCAATCCTTGAAACCACCTGGTGTAGTGTTTGGTTGGAATGAAAACCTGCAGCCTCTTGGCTCACCATGGCACGTGGTTGTCCACCCCTGATCTAGTATGTCTGGGGGAGTGAAGCACGTCTACAAGACTCTTCTCAATCTCACTTTCTCTTATTTATTATGTGTAGTTTAAAGGGTATTTTAAAATGTCCATATTGCAGTCTTCGCAACATGGATATTGCAATATCAATACGAGAAGAATTGATCAGCAGTATTACTCAGTTTTCCTTTGCTATACCCTATATTGTCTGCAGTGATAGTGAAATAAAGTTATCTTATTAGATCTTAGGTCATAAAAATCAAATAATAATCCTAAACATACTCATTGGAAGATTGAACACATCACTGAATTAGGCTGTAGTCTGACCCACTAACTGATAGTGAATGAGCCACGACAGAACAATCTATATGACATTTACCATACGGGTTCCCATTGATGTTGGTGCCAATGAGCTCCAGCGTCTGTTCCAGGAGGTCAGATAGTGGAACCATGGAGATTTCCAACATGTCTTCATTCTCAGCACTGGGCCTGAGAACCAGGGCCACGCCAGAGTCGTAGTCCACCACACAGGAGTGCCAACAGTACTGCTTGTTGTCTCTCTCCACTGGAACCCAACCTACGCATGTACAAGGAGCTAATCAGTCTCTGTGCAGTCCTCTCTGTCATTAATGTTAATGACATGAATCAGTTCATCACAATGCAGTGTGTAGTGTGCATGCAGAACAAACACCTGCTGAAGACTGTTGAACAAACGTTTCAGATCTCATTCTGATTAGTTAAAATGCACGTTGGTTGGTTGCTATGCTGAATTTCACGGTATCCAAGGAGCTGTTAGCAATCTTTCAAACTTTCTTCTGTATTTTATTCTTCTCTAAGAAAACCATTGAAAGTCGTTGTATAAAAAGCTGATGATGGCATTCTTGCTGCCATTTTTGTTTTACTATTTGACTATTATGATTATGTGTAGTTTAATGATGCCAGTGATACTCAGCTGTACCTCATAATTATTCCCAAAACTACCGTACCCATAATCACATGAAATGCCCTCTCTGGTATTACTGCTATGTAAATACTTTCTGGCCAAGCTGTAAACCTGGAACATTTTATAAATGACATAAATGATGACCAAAAAAGGTTATTCATTTTACACTAACATTAAATATGGGAAGAAAATTATTTTTTTTGTCACTGATCCTCAAAGATGAAACTGAATGTGCTCAGAATGTGTGAACCTAGAAGGACCTGGAATATGTCCGTGTTCATCAGGCAGGGGATTCCCGTTGTGATGCTTGACCCTGTGAGCCGGGATCCAGGTCTCTGGCACCGTCTTAAAATCCTCCTCTACGTTCCAAGTGAAACCTGATCAACAACAATCAGATGTTGTGAAACCACAAAGATTAAACCATAGTTTCCATTTAAAAATAATGTGTTGAGCTCAAAAGAGGTGAATTAAAATTCACATCCCTGAATGTTTCTTTATATTAGTAACTCACTTTTAAAAGAATAAAACAATTTGTGAACTGTTGACACTATCACTTATATCATATCACTAATGACAATAACAAGGAGAGATTACACTAAAACATATAGTGTCATAACGCATCATAATGCAATACCTTTACAACTCTTCTGAGAATGCTGATACTTTTTGAACCTCTTGTCAGCCTGTTTGTTGGGCTTCCTATCAAGTCGAGCCCAGAGGTACGGTTGACCTACAGAAAAGAACAAACATCATTCAGTTAGGCCCACAGCAGTCGACTGGAGTCACTGGAGCTACCGGGGATTAAGTGCTTTGCTCAAGAGCACTTTGATGGAAGCCGTTCTAAGGATTAATACTCACCTTTATAAATTGTAACATAACAGCAGGTGCCATCTAGTTTTTCTGTAGCCAGTGCGCAATCAACATTAGATTCCAGTGCCACAGGATTCACATTTCCAGTAGCAACAACCTGAAATTGCTGAAAGAGAGAGAGAGAAAACAAGTGGTGGAAGTTAAATGGGAATATTACTGAATTTCAACTTTAAAATGTTATCCCATTCGCTTGAACAGTTTGTCCTGCATTCACAACTCTCTCATATCCAGTAAGAAAGTAAGAATCCCAACCTATAACCTGTGTTGTTGACATGCAGCTGTATGAATTCACTGGAACAGACCTGACAGTAACTGTGGCTTCTGAACTATTACCACTGCTTTTATATAAAACACGCAATGGCAGTGCAGGCGATGTGAGGATATATTGCTTTATAATGTCTTTATAATGTCTTTATAATGACATCCTACGTCGGAAAATATCAATGGCTGCTGCTGTTTTCTGCACAAACCTGGCAACCGCGTTTTCTGGACTGTTCCTCTTTCACCTCCGTCAGAAAAACACAAGGTATTTTTTGTTGAACTGAGCCGAGACGTCGCATTTTTATATATATATTCTATAATCGATAGCAGTGTGGTTAAGAGTTTATGACAAATACACGAAACTGTCTGTTACGGTCCATTTATTCCATGTGTAGAAGGTGTAGACCAGCACCGACTGGTTGTTGAGCTCTCTACGCATGCGCGGTTGCTGAGGATTGTGGGTGTAGTAGTTCTTATAGTAATACTCATATAGGCTTGTTATTATACAGCAGCCTATTATTTATCATCAACATCGGTATTCAATATTCATTTATTTTTATGTATGTATATAAAGTTAAATAGTGGGGACAGTTATAGTTCAGAATGTATTTTATAGAGGTATTTTAATGCTTAAAATCTTAAAGACTGCACTTTTCTAAATCTCCATTTGAGGGTGGTGTTTCTTTAACTAAGGCCAAACCTACGTTCTCACCTCTTGAGCAAAAACATGACTTCCACCATGTAAAAATAACCCTTTTATTTAGTGGAAAATTGAGTATATCCAAAATTTTAAAACATCTTCAGAGAAAAACAAACAAAGAAACATGTCTCTCTCTCTCTCTCTCTCTCTTTTTCTCTCTCTCTCTCTCTACACACACACACACACAAGCACATTCACAAGTACACTGAATTAACGTAGCATTTCAAAATAATTAACTGACAATGGGCTACGAATGAGATCATAGTTTGTATGTGCACATTTACAATCACCTCAAAAGACAAACTAAACAGGGGAAGTCATTTAAACGAAACAAAATATTTCCTGACATTCATGTTATAGTAGGTAGCACCCCCTGGTGGACGCACACAGCGCTACTCTGAAGAGTTTGTTTTGATGTCTGGATTCACACAGAGAGTGATGTCGCTGGAGTATTTCCTGTCTGTTTCTTCTTCTCCGTCGTGATGACTCTGCAGGTCCATCTCACTATCTGTGTGTTTCCACATCTCTGTCTCTATGTCATCCTTCTGTTGCCTCCGGGACCAGAAAGGGAAAACACTCCTTTTCCTTTGAAAAGAAAACGTGGTTGGGTGAGGGACTCCATGTTAGACATAATTAGTATATAACACAAGTAATCGTAAAAAAAAAATAAAAAAGGTAATATTGACTACTGCAACTTCCAAATTGCAAGATGCTACAATTTCTTTTGATGGGAGGGAAAGATGCATAACCTCTGGAGGGATGACTTACAGTTTGTAGCACCACACAGTGCCTGCTGCTATCAGTAGGAGCAGTATGACCCCAGCGACAATGAGGGACGTAGGTACTGCTGAAGAAAATAACAAAGAAAGTATATGAACAATTAACAGATTTTAATTAAAATCGGCCGAGATGACAGCGCTCCCATCCACAGGACCCCAGGGGTCACCGATTGTTTTTTTTATGAGCACGGAAACGATGTCAACCGTACACCATGGCCGTCCCAGTCACCAGATCACACCTGAAATTAACACTTAGTGGTGATTCTGAAGTGGGACCTGAGTCACCGTGATTTGAAACACCAAATGATGACTTTCCTGATGGGAGGAGCTGTGTTGCATCAATCTAGCAGAGTTCTACATTTAGAATCTATACAGATGTTCTGGTGGTTCTTGGTGGCCCAACACCCTATTAAGACACAAGTTGTTTAGTGTTAACTGTATCTAACTGTAGTTAAATGTGTTAGTCCTCCAGTGAGGTTCATTTCAGGGTTGCAGTTCATAATCCCTTTTTCCAACAGGATAACTGTTATCAATACCATTGTTTGCTACTTGGCCAGAACGTCCCAGCCAACTAGTCTGAGATAATGAATGGACTCACCTCCTAGGAAGGCCTCTGCAGACTGGGGGAGCACGGTAGAAGATGGAACAGACGTTAAGGAGACAGTGATCAAGGAGGAAGAGGTAACGGAGTGAGACAGAGAAACGGGAGTGACAGAGGAGGTGGAAGAGATCGTAGAAGGACGCGTTGACTCAACCAGTCGAGTGAAGGTTACGACCGGAGGAACCCGCTCTGAAGCTGTTGACGCTGACTCTGTTGAAGACGGAGCTTTCGCCGTCGATCTGACCAGAGAAGTGACAGTCGTCCGGCCGCGTTTCAATGCCGGCAGCGACGTCGTTGCCTTTGAGGTCACGGGGATGACTGTTGTGTTCAGAGTGTTGTCTGAATCTGCAGGTGATGGAGAAAAAATGTAAACATTTACATTTGAAGTATTTTAGCTGACACGCTTATCCAGAGTGACTTACAATGAGTGCAACAGGAAAATAAACTTAAATTGCTAGAAAACCAAAATGACAAGATACTTAAAGAAAGATCATAACTGATAATATCCCAGTGACTCTAGGATGATCATGTAATTTATGAAGCACTGGGATGATATAACAGAAATAAAGACTGAGCGGAGGTGGAAGGGATTATTTTGGTTTAATAGCTGATAAAACAATGAGAGTGTGCAAAGATTTAAATCATTGGAGTCTGCACATTATATTACAGTATCCTTATTAAATTGTCTATATTCAATATTAGATGCCAACATGAAATATTTCATTATTGAGTAGATATAACTATACCTGCTGCGTTAAAGCAGAATGCAACGAAGAGTCTGTCTACGTTGGCCCTCCAGGTCACCAAGCCGGTTTTGTTGCTACCACATTTGGTGTCAGCTGTGATGCGCGGGACGACCGCGATATGTCCGTCTATCCAGCCAAACCTAGAAGAACCGTGAAACAAGTGCTTTTAGCTGAGTTTTGCTATTTTGTTGTGAAACATTCGTAACCATCTGCTCTCAGTGTTTTCAGTAGTTTGCCATTTCTGCACGAGTGTATTGGTAGTTTGACGTGTAGCTATAGTAAGGTTATTAAGCAAGGTTTGATATGGTCAGAATAAACTAAGTGCTTTTCTTCTTTATACTGAATACACTGTTATTTTCCTTTTTTCAATTCGGTTTTGTTAAAATGAGCTATGGACCAAAATCAGAAGTACAACTGACACAGGAAATTGTGTTGGTCACACTGGTGCAGAGACACGTTGGCAAACTGACAACAGATCCACAGTCCATCCTACGACGTCACGGCCCTCATGAATGTTCGCACGGTGCTTTCTACCACTAGAAAAGCCAGGCCAACGCGAATCAGCCCACCTGCATGTCTGCAGTCCGTGTTGTAGAGCGTTCTCCATCTGGGCTGCAGTCGCCAAGGTGGTGTTCACAAGTCTGCAGGCGTTTCTCGCCTCAGTCGCGCTGAAGATGTATTTTCCTTCTACAGGAATCATGAAGATTCCTTCTACCTGGTCGGGTTCAGAGACTGCTGGACAGGGAAACATACAACACAGTATCAGGAATATGACTCGCGTGACAACTGCACATTACATATCAACAGTTCTATTTTAAACTGCTATGTATCAATTTTAAGAAACAAATACCTTAAGTTTACTATTCAATATCTCTAAAATTCAATTTATAAAAGAATTCAGTTTATAAAAGTATCATAATTTGTCTTCATTTTGTTCCATCAATCATTTTATAAGAGTACTGTACTTTTTTTAGGGCTGATAGCTCATTTTGTAGCAATGAACATTATATGAATAAATAAATATATGTAGTTACTGTACACATGATAAACTTAAAATATCTGTATAACTACTGGTTAATGGTGAAACCATGGAGACCATTTTCACATATTAGTTTTATTAGATGTTGATATAATTCCAGCAAAGTTAAACAGTATTATTAGTTTTACATTATTGCTGAACATCAAAAGTGCACCAAAAATGAAATAAAAAAAAGATGATCTAAATGAAATGTTCAAAATGATACATTTACAGTCGTCTGTGTCTAGTCTGTTTATGCTTCCTTTGAAATGTACCCTCTCACTCCAACATAGACAAATATCTTACCTTTTATTTCTCCGTGGTCAACAGCCAGTGTACAGACTGCAAGAGAAACCAGCAGCAAGAGAGCGACCAGCCAAACTGTTGCCATGATTTGACCGCTCATATAAGATATATCTGAAGTGGTTAAGAGCGAGGAACCAAATAAAAAAGTGTACGAAGGAGATGACC
>OMKK01042752.1:0-18172 GCA_900302305.1 Polymixia japonica | reverse complement strand
TACAAACCAACTTTATTTATTTTCTGCTCCATTGAGAGTGAAGTGACCGCTGAGTTTTTGGTCTCAACGCACCCAAGCAGCGATACAGGCCTGCAACTGTTTAATTTTTTATTATTATAAATACTGTTTTTGCCGGCTTAGTATAGAGGTGTGTGCACAGTGTGTTTAAGTACTACTGAAAACAAAAGAACTTGATATATTTTGCTATTTTTATTTTGCTTTACATTTAAGTAAAAAGAAATACTTTTAATTTTAAGTGTGTTTCTCAGTGTTTTCTTTATCATTTTAATGGTAAAAACCTATTACAGTGTCTATTGGTGATATGTGGTATGTGTGAATATAGGTTTAAAGGGTTAGTACACTTAAATATTTTGATAAAGGTAGTTTCCTAATATTGTGTTATATCTATTAGTGCTAAGGTTGCATTAGGACCCAAGATAAATAATAGTCAGTTAATCTGAGTTATTACACCAAAGTTAATTAAAGTAAAGAACTCAGGGCCCCATATTTAGGATAGACGGGCTACAAATGTATATTCACTGTTACTGTTATCAATGTTAGGAGCTGGCCACTATCATCGATATTTTAACGTTGATCTCACATATCGTTAACATTGAGATTTCAACCTCAACCAAAATGTTGATTGTGATCAAAATCAACAGTAAATCAATGTGACCTTGCTATCCTCCCCACCACCACCAGAGTCACCGGGATAGTGAGATTAGCTTCCTTCCACTGATACTGAGGCATCTCCACTCTTTCTGACATGTTTGGAACCGATTTCATTGTAAAAAAATGTTGTTGAATTTAAAGATGCATTTCGTACAAACCTGATAATCCCAGCAAACACATTATGGGAGAGAAACACCTCAGCTGGGCCAGATGACTTCAGGTTCCTCACCACATATTACAACTTCAACAGAATAATTCAATAAGTCTAGTAGAGTTCAATATGAAGAGAGTTTACTGTAACAATCACATGGTACAAATAAACCTGAGCAGTTCCCTGGAACAACAGACTTTTATAACAATCATGAAGCTCTCAGATCATCTCCACCTTCATTCTAGGTTTATTTTCATATTCATTTCCCATACACCAATATTTCCCTCATCAGTATCTTTTACTCAAGCTGCCTCCACCTGGTTTCCTTCTTCTCCCATTATATTCTCACAAAGTGTCTTGTCCTTAACTGTTACTCTCACACATTCTGTTCAAGACTGACAGACAACTTTAAAAAATAACTGGCCTAGGCCTTTAATATTTCATCATACTCCTTACTTCTATGATTCTGTTCATATATTGATTTCATTTGACATTGTAACACTTTCATTGATCTTTAAATTTATAGTAAAATTATTTCCCACAATTGTCTATGGAAAACATTCTGTTCCCATTTTCATGTTGTAAGCCTTTTAAAAGGCCGTTTTGCCACAGGTGCAAATGGCTTACGGCCGTGTCGGTCTGAGACTGCCTGATCCCATCCATTATGGAAAGCTAAGCAGTCAGACCTGATTAGAAGTTGGGTGGGAGACCGCCTGGGAATACCAGGTGCTGTAAGCCTTTTCATTCTTCTAACCAGCAGGAGGAGCCCGTTGCTAACCTTTGTGATTCACATCAGCATAGAGCAGAGCAGATGCTTTGTTTGATACAGCAACATGCTATTGTCTATGGAAAACATTCCACCTTAAAAGAAATTGTTTTAAGAAAAATAAATCAATAAATAAATAAAAATAAATTTAAGGAAGAATTACATGTAACAAACACAAGCCTGAAAATCAACCTAAAACATGTACCAAACAAAACTAAAGATGGAAAAAGAATGTTTTTTTTAATTAAAAAAAAAACTTTTTATTTTTTATTTTTAAATGTTAACTTTTTTTTTAATTAATTCATGAATTAATTTAGTTTCTGGCTCATTTTAGTGTTCCTTATGCAAGCTATTGTTCCCTTCATGAATCTGTAAATTGCAATTGTTCAATATAAAAAAAATAAAAGTGTAAAATATTAGCAGTCGTGAGACAAATCACCATTTTGTATACAAATAGAAACTTATATATAATATATCACTGCATAGAGACCCACATGTCCTCAGAAAATATGTGTTGTTCCACAGGGATCAGCTTCGGGTCCCATCTAATGCTCCATTCTCTGTTTCAGATTGGGTATATTATCCGCAAACAAAACATACATGAAAACATTTATATCCGATTATAAAACCCAGTAGCCAGTAGCAAGACATCTTGCTTGTAATTTTCTATGCAAAGTCAAGCTTTGATGTATAGATTAAGAGAGTTGTACAAACTTATTTATTTCAGTTGAGGAATATTCTCAAAATTAAGCCATTTGTATCTTTTACTGCTCAGGAAAAGTCCTGCATGTTTTTCTCTAATGATCTGATCCCTGTTTTACAGTCTTCTATGTTTCTTGCTTTTTTATCTTTTATTTTTATCTTACATTTAAACACTTTGACTGGGTTTTGAAAATGCCATACAAATAAAAATTATTATTATTATTATTATTTTCATTAACATATAAATGCACCCACACTCTCTCTCTCTCTCTCACACACACACACACACGCCATGCCACATCTCCCTTGCCCCTTGTGACAGGACATGTCAACAACGTGACAGTCACACTACTGCACACGTCCCCCTCCCATCCCATAATACCAACCAGTAATCTATCTCACTTTACTACTACTCCCATAAAGCCCTGGTTCTGTGCCACCTAGCCTCAGGGAGGGCCATCTGTTCCAGCTCTCAGCTCTGCTAGCAGGCGTCCACATCTGGACAGGGATATAACCAATCACTTTCATCTTTTATCATACACAAAGTAATCTGAGGCAATATATTATGTGATTGTATGTTTTTCATACATACACGCAGACGTGCACACACACAACTCCCATTGCAGGTTACATTTCCTTCTGCAACATCAGAGACGGGTTAGATGTTTGTTTGTTTGTATTATAAATGTACATGTAGGTCACATGCAGCAGCCTGAAGCCCTGGTCCATCCCCTCAGACCTCTGGCAGCTCTTTTTCAGCTAGTGTAGGTTGGAATGCACACTACCTGGTGGGTTCATAGTAGGGCTACATGTAGAACAGGTAGAATCAACCGTCTTTACGTGAAGCCAGTAATCAAGCAGAGTTATCCAAGAAACACAAGAAACTAGATGTAATTACCACAAGGAATGCACAAAGAAAAATAGCTGGAACATTAGACTCAGTGGTACTAAGACGAACTGGCACAAGGAGAGGGGAGCACAAAGATTAAGGCTGTACAGTAGTCAAATAGTCTCTTTTGCTTAGGAAGGTTCCTAACTGAGGGAATGAAGTAGTATCTAAGTGGCAGCCATGATAAGACCTGGCCGAATTCTCTACTTTCTAAGGAAAGGTGCTTCAATGCTTCCTTTCTTATCTCCTTTAGCATAGGATACACTGGAGCATCCTTTATGAAAGGAAAGGAGATAATGCCGTCCCACAATTCCTTGCGGCAGCAACATTTAAAGTGACGCGCCATTCGGTCGTTCACGAAAACAAACTATCAACATGACCGACAAGGAACACAATCATAATCAGCACATTAACCATAATGCAGAAGTCTGTCTTTCAAGAAAAATACATCTTTTTTTAACTAGATGATGTTTTTAATTCAACATGTTTGAAACTTAAGAATGATGACATGTGCAGTAGTAGATTTGTAGGCCTAACATGTTATGCCTATGTTAAATTTAACAATCATATTAATTGGGATTAATGTGGATAAATATGACTGGCAACCATTCTCAATGGGACAACCATTTAGTTTCACTTTTGTGATGGTATCTTTCCTTTTTTTATTTCAATTCCAACCTTGGTTACAAAGTAATATGTTCCACCAGGTTGTCCATGTTTATATAACCTGCATGAAACAACTCGGTAAGAAGTATCTCAGATGATCTTGTAGTCCATCTTCACAACATTGTAGTTTCACCGGCAGACCCACGTCAATAACATCCACCGTCACATAATGACGTCGCCCAGTGTAAGTGCAGTCGGATTCTCTCACACTGCTGTTGTCTTTTCCTAAGTCCTTATGAATTCTCCTTCACATCTTTCCTTGACCTCATGACGTTTTCCATTGACGTCAAGTAAAAGTGGTTAGGAAAGGACAGGACGTAATTTCTTCAACTGCAGCCCTGGAGTCAAATGGAATATGGCAGCCAATGACTTTACAGAAGACCTCACCACTTCTTTCAGCAAAAATCAAGAAACTGGTTGCAGTGGGATAACAGAAACACTGGACGCTGGAGGATCGAAAAAACATTGCCTGGTCAAATGAATATCGGTTCCTGCTCTTTCACGTTGATGGAGCAACCTTGGGTTGTTTCTACACAACAGAACATTTCAGATGTTCAAAAGTAAGATTGGAATTGATAGTAAGAGTCTAAAGGCTCTTGGAAAGTGTAGCATCTACTTCAGTAACTGGGTGGGACTGGACTGCTAAACCAGTTAGACGGGGATATTGTATGTCTCAGCACAAGGAGACTTGGATCGAACAAGGCAACAAACTAATCAGAGACAATGAATAAACTATAAAAGTAGAGAGGAAGAAGCTTCACTGGAAAGAACTCTGGAATATGGAGGCGTCCAGGATCAGATAAATTGATAAATTGGACCCAATTCACACATTTTCAATTAGGCGTCATTCACAAATCATAAAGTAAGGAGCTTTC
The DNA here is from genome assembly GCA_900302305.1 of Polymixia japonica. Lineage (NCBI taxonomy): Eukaryota > Metazoa > Chordata > Actinopteri > Polymixiiformes > Polymixiidae > Polymixia > Polymixia japonica. The sequence continues at coordinate 13,451 of OMKK01042752.1, read as the reverse complement.
ATCTACAGTTTTGTGTAGGAACAAGTCAGCAGTCATTCTTTTTTCCCTTATTCTTTCTACACACAAAAGTCACAAGTACATTTAAACATTCCTACGGTCAGAAGATTTATTCCTTATGTTATTTATGCTGGTGTGAAAATAAATAAATCAAGTTAGAGACCTAATGTTAGCAAATGCCACTGATATAATCATGAACATTAACAGAATGTCTGAACACAATAAACATCAACAGAAGAGGAGTACCAGGTCAGATAAACATCAACAGAAGAGGAGTACCAGGTCAGATAAACATCAACAGAAGAGGAGTACCAGGTCAGATAAACATCAACAGAAGAGGAGTACCAGGTCAGATAAACATCAACAGAAGAGGAGTACCAGGTCAGATAAACATCAACAGAAGAGGAGTACCAGGTCAGATAAACATCAACAGAAGAGGAGTACCAGGTCAGATAAACATCAACAGAAGAGGAGTACCAGGTCAGATAAACATCAACAGAAGAGGAGTACCAGGTCAGATAAACATCAACAGAAGAGGAGTACCAGGTCAGATAAACATCAACAGAAGAGGAGTACCAGGTCAGATAAACATCAACAGAAGAGGAGTACCAGGTCAGATGACTCCACATTCACAGCATCTTTCATTTCTTGCTCTTACTTTCTTGTTGGCTGTTACTACAAAGCTGACACTATTAACCCTAGTTATTAAAACTTCTAAACCCTTATAAACGTTTAAAACCCATTTCTTGGTTGAATCTTCCCAGCAATGCTTCTTGTAATTAGTAAGGAAGCCTCAGTCAACATGTGCGTCCAATTTAAAGTCCAGTTGTTTTTTCTGTTCATGTGAATGATCTTGACGATTGCGTTTGCCTTGCAACGTGCCTTGCGCCTTTACTTTGCGATATGCTGAATGTAAGCAAGAGCGGCAACATGGGTTATTGAACTGGAGAGTTTTATTTGACATGGGTAGCTTTACAGCTGTCTGTTTAGGCTAGCCACGTCAGACCGTGAAACATTGCACATCATGTCATGTGAGAAATCATTTTTGGCTCTACTTGAGTTGAATCTTCCTCTAAATACTTGTAAATGACTTAAAGTGGCAATCTCAAAGATCTCCGAAGATTTTCATTTAAATAAATGTCTGTTAAGTCACTATCTATCTATAATGAGGTAACACAATAGTGATTGAACCTATGGCTCACTGATGAAAGCCTTGCATTTGCAGTATTATGAGTATTAAGAACCGGGTGTCTGTGGCGACTTCCCCATCACGTATTCAAATTAGCATTAGTGACGCGTTTTCCTTTTGAAGTGAGGTCCAATTACACACCTGCAATTACCGCTTTTTGCCATAGGTGCCGCCAAAGACAACAAAACGCAGACAAAAGACCAAAGACAACAATCTTTGAGATTGCCACTTTAAATGGACATTTTGGGATTTGGGGACTTCATTCGTGTGGTGAACCATTGTGCAGCATCAGCATGTATCAGCTCGCATCAATAATGACCAGAAAAGCTAAAGTTAACTGCCAAGCTAGCTTCCTCACTAATAGCTAGCAAGTATTATTATTATTATTATTATTATGTAAATAATGGAGGGCTATCTAGCTTATGTTAGCAAGAAAGCTAACCATTAATATGGCATAATCCACCCTACTATTTAAGATTAACCTGCTGTGCTGACATACACACACCTTTAGTTTTGAACTGTCAAACAAAATACACTGAGTTAGATGGTTAGGTATCATCGATCTACTTGCATCCTTAGCTAACAGGTTACTGTCTTTTAGCAATGTAGCTAGCTAACCCAACTGATTGATTAGAAATGTGTTGAAGTTCACCTACTAAATAAAGGGCAACCACACACCTAGTTTGTGCTGATCTCCACCTACTTTCCAAATTTAAAAAAAACTTTTTTTTACCATCATTGACTTGTTGACAAGCCTAGCATAGTCTCCCCGGGTCTATCGAGTGCTAGGCCTAGCTAAATCATTGAGGACAGTGATCTATCATATTGTACTATCAAGTCATCAGTATATCAGACATTGTTGCTAAGAGGTTGTGGTTCTCTCTGGGAGGTGTTGGACACCTGCTGGAACAGAAAACAACAGTTGTAAATTAGCATTCCAGACATGGTAAACTAGTAATTAAATCTAGTTTTGAGTGGCAGTAATCCCACATGGAAACATTTCTTAATAATAACTGGAGTGATTGTTGAAGAAAGCTTTACATTATAAACTGTTTGCTACTTGATTAGAAGCTACAGAAGTGGGAGGCAGGTGGCTAAGTCACCGTCTGCCAGAAAACATGTAGAGTCATTCATTTGTGATCTGATAGGTCACCCTGCCCTCCATGACTTAGCAGAGAGTAGCAGAGCTCTCCTTCCTTGGTGGTTGCATGAAGCCACATATAGGAGCTACATACATGGGACATGAGACGAGATGTTTATTGTCAGTTTGGTCTGACAAAACTATTTAAAGCCAGTACAGACAGTTTTTTTGCTTTAACATATAAATATATTTTGAGTGCATTTTGTAATGGAAGAATGACACCACTGCTGTTAAGATTGGTGCCCTAGAAACCTTGTGTTCACAAGGCAGTTTTGTGTGCCACAGTGTACAATCGCCTGCGAAAGTAGGACGTTCAGCACAAAGGAAGTGCCAACCAAAACAGAAAGAGCCTCTTCTGTGAACATGCTTAGTCCTCTTCTTTTGACAGCCTTACTTCTTTTTTCACTGAGCGTTGTAAACATATGCATGTGAGTAGTTGCTAGGCTTTGAAAAACAAAAACAAGATTAAGTCAAAACCTAGTATATGGCTAGACCGTGGCCAAAAGCCTTGTCGCTAGAGGGCTTTTAATTTGATACTGGATACCGGATATCGGCCAATGGGGAAACTCCAACACTTGGCCGACCAATTCCGCTTTCAAGTGCATGTCAGACTGATCGGATAATAGTTTTCTCAGAGAGTGGAAGTTGATCACGCGATGTTTAGGCTGTTTCACTGGTTTATGAAGCCGGACGTAGCACAAAGCAGAACGTTACGGTACTAGACCTCAAATAATAACTTTTTAATTTAGTTGTTGTAGCTCTTGTAGGTATTATCAAATACAATTTTTTACCATTAACAAAATGCTCCAAACATTCATTGTTGTGTTCGGCGATGTTGAAAAAGACAATGATGTCAGAACTGGGCCAACTCGTTGCATCTAGAATTCTGATTTACTCGACTTGATTATCCGACTTTGTAGAGTGTTCACGTCCAACATATGTTGTGATTTTCTGTTTATACCTTTCTCTCGTAATATCGTCTAAACTCGTCCATTATGCTTTTCACTTCCTGCCCTCCATCTGAATTTTGCGTGTCATTGGAATCACGTGACTGAAAACAACCTATGGTGTAACTTCATCAGTCAGTCAGTCAGTCAGTCAGTCAGTGACAGACATTCAGACAGTCCCGCTGTTGCGGTCCAGCCAAAAACAAGCAGCTTGGTTGTCTTTGAACAGTGATGTAAAAAAATAAAATAACACTAGGAAACTCAAGGGGTAGCCAAAATCAAAATCTCACAATCTTGTCTTTAGCTGCTTTAAGATAAACTTGGCTATTTCATGCAAGTCGACAACAGCTGCATGAAATGGTCTTCTCCTCAGCTTTTCCGCACAATATGCCTGTGGTCTAAGATGATTTCTTCCTGTTTTGAAAAGCGATAAATGAATAACAATGCAAGCTCCCGAACATTTGCCGTCTCAAGGATGCAAATATAACAAGAGTAAGAGATGCGCACAGCAGCATTTGCATTGGGAACTAACTAGCTCTATGCTATTGCTATTAATTGCTGCTAAATATCACTCTCGGCTCTCTTGCAAAGTGACTCCACAATCTGACATGTGGAGATTAACAATCTAACAATTTATATTTCAGTGCACCCACAGTACACCCTGAGGGCTCACATGCAGCTCATTCCTCTCTCCTGTTACCTGCAGGTAGCGTACATAAGATCTGACGTAGGCGTACAACCATTCACATGACAGGTTCCACAGGAAATTACATTTTTAAAAGAACTACTTGACCGTGATTTTCCTTGTATGCTACTAGGTAAGATCAAATTTGATTGTAAGACTATTCTAAAAATTAGGTCCCTGGAAAAAGGTTAAAATCAGTCAATGTAAACCATTTGACTGTAAGATACTGTTTTAAGAGGGCAAAGAACACATAAGCTCTGCAAATAGAAATGTTCTGGGATGGCGATGTGTCCATTCAGTTTTTAGTACACAACATCACACAAAACCCTGTGTTTAGGTTGACATTAGGAGACCAAGTCCGATACCACAGCTCTAATACCTCTGTCTTTCCAAAACCAAAGCTACTCCCCAAACATCATCTCAGTGGAAAGGAAGAGCAACACTAGTCCGTATATTTATGTCACTCAGGGATGAATAAGTTAGTTTACGTTGTTTAGCAGATGAGCAGAGGGTTACAGTCTACCTGCCAGATCAGTTGAAGGCTTTAATGTCTAAACTAAATGTGTCAAATAAAGAAACACTTTGATGCACTTTTTATATTTTATATATTTAAGAATAACGTGTCTAGTCTTTCCTTAAAAATTGTGGTTTTCAAAGGTGGCTTTATAATTCCAAAGAAAAAGGGAGTTCCCAAAAATGAAAAGTTGATATCTGTGTTTGGCCTAATGTGAAAACGTTGCAGTGTGAACACAGATAGAATATAAAGCTGCAGGTTGTAGTTGTTAAAATGGTTCATTTGAATACAACCCCAGAGATACAAATAATCTTAATATTCTCAAACATTGTCCAGCAGACATTAAATGCTTGATGTCACAATTGTCCTTAATGATGATGAACCCATGTTTGTTCTATTTGGTTGTCCGATATATATTTTTTTATAATTCATGATAATCACGGCAACCTGGCAAACTAATATCAAACAAGCGTCCAGGAATTTGGGAGTCATTTTTTATTGTAGTCTAAATTATAAGAGGGATAATTCAAGTCCAGAGTTGTTCTATCTGTTTCTGACCTGGGAAATATGGGTCAGTCCTTCATCTGGTTCAGACTATTCTAAAGACGTCTCTGTATTCCTGCTTACGTTGCAAAGCGACTTCTTGTCTGCAACTAGTTTACAATCCTGCTAGAAGGATATTTCATATAACTCATTTTTGCCTGCTTATCCAATTTACCAAAGATCTACATATTAAACTATTTTGACACGGCCAAGTCTAGATAAAAGACAGATTAAGCATTAATGAGAGTAGATGTGCCATAATGCAGACCAGCTGAATTTGTTGAAAAGGGAGGGCAAGTATTTGTCAGAATCTATGTCAGTCAAGCTTGTATCCATGTAATGTTGAGTGTGATTGGACAGTTTATATTGTATGATTATCAATTTACCCCAATTCTATTAATATTATCAATATTCAATTCTTTTCTTTTTTTTCCAAAATCAGTCCGTGATGGAAGGGATTTGTCTCATCCAACGGTAATCTCAAAGCCCAAGATCAGGGTGTGGAGAACACAACACAGCAGGAGGATTAAAACTTTAAACTGAAAGTAATTATGGTGACTTGTATCATCAGGATTTGTTTGAACCTGTTAATAGCATTGTAATAATGTTGATATGTAGTATTAATATACAAAACATGCTGATAATTGCCACAGTTAATGCGAATAATCTCCGGATAACTTCATACGAAATTTATTTTTTTCAATTCAAAACCAACAACAAAAATCATAAATGGCCAGAAACATGCTTAACAGCTCAACCAGTTTTTTAATAATACAGAAAAAAGGGAAACCACACAATCTGACTTCCATAAGTTTCAGTGGTCAGAAGAACCAGTTTCATGTTTGATTCTTTTGTGTCCAGTTTATCTTTTATCTTTGAATTTCAATGTTCTATTTGAAGGTAACAGAAAGGATAATCCATGAGCCCTGTCGAATTTCAAAAATGTACAGTGGATATCAAAGTCTACACACCCTTTCACATTTTCTAGTTTTTATTTCCTCGAGGCTTAAAGTGAAAACCCATTAGATCTGCCTTGTTTCACACAAACACCAACTCATCCATAGTAACCAACACCAACTCATCCATAGTAACCAACACCAACTCATCCATAGTAACCAGCAACATCAAGGCCTTCTCATTCTGCTTTGTGTATTAAAAAAAAAAGAAAAACTATAATGCTTTGTTTGCGTGTGCACACCCTTTAATTAATACTTGGTAGAAGCACCTTCTGCTTTGATAACAGCAGTCTGAAAAAGTCTCTGTTAATTTACATATCCGGATTTAGAAATGTCCAATTATAGTTCTTTGCAGAAGAGTTCAAGCACACTTAAATTAGGGGGCATCATCCTAGGTGCACTCAGTCCAAAGGTCCAGGCTCTGACCTCTCGGACACTTCCAGGATAATGATCATTCTTCAGCCATTCTTTGGTTGATCTGGCTATGCGACTCAGATTCCTATCCGTTCTCCCCTCTATCCTGACCAGAACAAAGAGAGTGATGCTGCCATCATCATGCCTAACAGAAAGTACTTTGTTTTCTAAGGGCTGTTGGCTTTGTGCAAAACATATCTGTTTGAATGAAGACAAGAGAAGTTCTATCCTGTTTTCACCAGACCATAAGACATTCTCTGATATGGTTTTGGAAGATTGGTGGTGGCTTCCTGCATATTTTAAGACCAGACTAGATGTTATTTTTAGTAAGAGGTGGCTTTGGACTTGCCATCCTGTCCTCCACCCCGAGGCGATAAAAACTAAGTATGAAAGGGTGTGTGGACTCTAGCTGTATCTTCAGGTCCTCACAAACACATGTAGTTACTGTGTTGTCCTGTATTTCAGAGAAATATCCATAATTTCAACAGTTGCATGTATTCATCACTATACAAACAGAACTTTAACAAAGAGAAGTCGTTTAGACATTCAGTTGTCAAATTGATATTTGGATCGATTATAGAGCCAATGTTTTAGACAAAAGGCAGAGAAAAAAAGCAATTTGAAGTTAAAAATGAAATTGCCAGGTTATTGTATGTATTGTATGTACAACCTGGATATTTTTGATCTTTAAAATGTAAATTTGATATACCAAATGTATTCTTTAGTGACGTGTATGCAATCATGTCTATCATATTTGACTGATCCATCATCTCAAACTAACCTTTTTACCTTCATTCTCCCTAAACATGTCAGCACAACATCCAGGTGAATGTATAGCTTTGTAAATATCTGAAACAAAAAGATTTTGAGTAAATGTCAATGGTTTTAAACACATTCAATTATCTGTGTCAGTAACGGTTAGAATGAGAAATACCAAGAAAGCTTGCAGGAGTGATATCTTCAAAATGCAACGTATATCTGGTCACTATGTTCCTCCCGTTGTCCTGTGTTTCATCACTCCAACCATCCTCTTTACATACGCACATTCATTCTGACATATAGAAACACACACACATAGTAAAAATACGATGATCAGGAGACCCAACATCCCATTGCATTTCAAAGTTAGTTTGCTGTCCATATAATACACACTAAATAGTACAGAGGTCACAGTAAATTTACAAAAGATAGTCTGCCTGGAGCAACTGAAAGAGCACTGTCAGGCTTATCTGCTTATGAAAACAAAATCTCCCTGTCTCTTCTTTTCCAACACCAATCCCAAATCCAAACTTCAGCCTCTCTTCTCACGTTGTTCCCCCATGTTACGTTGATATGAGAGAGGAAAGAAACAGAAAATATAACTCCAAAATGATCCGGGAAGGGCTGTTGTTTAAATCCTTTAGTTGTCCATGTTTTAAATCAGAGTTCTCCGGACAGTCCTGTTACATGCTGGTTCCCAGTTAGCATCATCTCATGATCTTTACAGAGTTCTTTAAGGTTGAGGGAAGAGCGATGTGTCTTCCAAACGTCAGTTTTGTACACAGTGTTGTGTTGTTTTAATCAGATTTAATATTTCACCTCATACAGAAGAGACATATTTGACGGCTCTTTCTTGCATTGGTTTACTTTGAGGAAGTAAGGCCATAATGCTGAAAATAATAAGAGAACAAGATGTTATTGTCTGGTATGCTGGACAGTGTCAGATATGAAGGAGCCAGCGAGAAACAAAACCCCACTTTACCCTCAATGTTAAGGGACATATCATGTTTCAGACATTCATTTAGATATTACAATCTCTGTGTCTTGTCCTATATTAAGTTGGAATTCCACTTCAAGTCAAAGCTAATTTTCAGATAGAAAAAAAAAGAGCACAGTTTATCAATTCATCAAGATTTGTGCAAAATAGTAAGAGGCAAGTTCAGCCCCTCCCCTCATACCATGAGAATGTTGTGTTAAGTAATAATCACGTTGTCAGTCTTATTCAGAAATAGCATAACCTGGCTTCACTTTTTCTGTCATTTGCTCTAGGTTTAGTATTTGAATTCAGAAAGAAATCTCATAAAATCGGCCCCTACTATGAATAAATAGATAAAGTGAGTTTTAGTAATTGGTTGCAACATTATTCCCAACACTGCAATTACATCAAAAAATGAAACATACTTCATCCTTCCAAACATTCAGGGAAGCTCTTGGGAAGGATAACCCGTCTCCTGCAACCACCAGTCAATGTTACCGTCAATGTTACCGTCAATGTTACCATCAATGTTACCGTCAATGTTACCATCACCACCTCTAATTCCAGCTTCTTGTTTTTGCATGACCATTAAAAAGTCACAAAATGCTTACTGGCTTTTGTATGGTCACATTGTAATAATACTAGATTTACTGAAGGCAAAGGGGAAAGTAACACATGCTAGCAGTAGCCTACGTGACAACATTGTTGCTTTTGTCTTACCTCTTAAAATGCCAAAACAGGAGGAAATTAATTTTTCTGCACTGCCAATATTGCATATTCTTCAAAAATGTAATTTCTTCTTTAAATAAAGACTGGGATCGTCACTCTGCATGAATTAAGTCCTTATTAGCTAGCAAGCATTTATGTGGTTTAAGATGAGTTCATTTTAATGACATGCATATTTTTCCCAACAGCAAAACAAAAGTATGTGATGGATGGTTTGGTGAATCCGTTATCTTTGTCATAATGCAGAAAACTTTCTGTAAATTTCAGCTTGGATCCAACCTGACAAAATCTTTTTAGCATAGGTGTGAGAGAGGAGACTCTGTATATAGTCTCTGTTAGCCCCCCTTCCTATTGCAACCCTTTTCTCCGTCCTATTCTGCCTTTATTCTTGGGGAAGAAGGTAGGGGTTTATTCTTGGGGTAGAAGGTAGGGGTTTATTCTTGGGGAAGAAGGTAGGGGTTTATTCTTGGGGAAGAAGGTAGGGGTTTATTCTTGGGGTAGAAGGTAGGGGTTTATTCTTGGGGTAGAAGGTAGGGGTTTCTTCTTGGGGTAGAAGGTAGGGGTTTATTCTTGGGGTAGAAGGTAGGGGTTTATTCTTGGGGTAGAAGGTAGGGGTTTATTCTTGGGGAAGAAGGTAGGGGTTTATTCTTGGGGTAGAAGGTAGGGGTTTATTCTTGGGGTAGAAGGTAGGGGTTTATTCTTGGGGTAGAAGGTAGGGGTTTATTCTTGGGGTAGAAGGTAGGGGTTTATTCTTGGGGTAGAAGGTAGGGGTTTATTCTTGGGGTAGAAGGTAGGGGTTTATTCTTGGGGAAGAAGGTAGGGGTTTATTCTTGGGGAAGAAGGTAGGGGGTGTGCTTTGTGTTTTCAAATTCGACTTTTTTTTTTAAATGCACCCATTGTGGCTTTAAGAGACAAATCACAACCTGTTGAGATGTTAGAACTGAAGACATCTTGAAGCTGGTCACATAGTGAACCCATACATTTACATAATCTCAGTATCCCTGTCAACTTGCACTGCTGCAGACTAATTCAAATGATATTCAGAATTAAAACTATTGGCATTATCATCTTTTTACCTTATGTGATCAAATTGTAGGAGAAACATTTTCATGCTATAATGTCTTCTGTCACGTCTAAGGGACATCTGTTTTTCCTTTTAGTTACCATCAATACTTGAAGTAATAGTTTATAACCCCCCCCCCCCCAAAAAAAAACAAAAAAAACAAAATAATAACCAAAATGAATATGGATTATATCAGTATAGATAAATGTGAACAAAGACCTGAACCAAAATAAAGCTCATGTAAATGAGATGTCTCTTATTGTTTACTGTACTGATGCCTTTGATTCAAGCAGATAGAGAATCCTAGAACAGAACAAACTTTACAATCTTTCAGTTGTACATTCTAGAATATTCTGGACACAAAATTATAATTGTTATGATTTACTATACAGACTTGAAAAATATTTTTTATTCTATTTACTGTACTGTGAATGGACTAAAGAGGAAAGTCTTGGATGCTAATTTAGTCCCTTGTCAGGTATTTAATTTTTAATTCTCCATTGTCTCCTCTGAATGAAAAAATGAAGAGATTATTGATCATTTCCCTGGGTAGGAAGAGACTATCCATATGTAAACATGCATCAAGCGCATTAACATCACTTGGGAGGTAAATCTATTTTGGCATAAATCATTTATGATATTTATTTTTGTTAATTTTTGTTAGCATTTTCTTAATCCAACCTCAATTATCTTGCTGTGTAAACTTGCTCCCGTGTGTCAATAAAATCATTTTTTGCGCAGCCGTTAATCCTGATCTCAGGACTGGAAAAGTTTCTTGCTTGCATTCACAGTAAAGTTAGTTCTGCTGTTTTGGTTCTGCTTAGTATAAATAGTGTTTTTAATATCTTTCTTGGCACTATTTCAACTCATACTCACATATTTAAGTCAAATTTGGGCCGCTTAAAGAATTCTTTAAATATTTCGTTGTGGCAGCTCCTTACTCATCAGGTCATGTAAAATGTTGGTGGCGGTTTCTCTGGCTTGGTTTACACACTGATTAATCATGTCTTTGCTAAGAAAATATTTTCCCCCTGTTGTCAAAAGTACTGGTAAGTTGTTGCTATATACTGCAGTGTAATATGTTTCCCTTCACAAAAAGGGCAGCAAAATGGAGAAACATGCTTTCCATTACGCTCACTACTTCATATCCAATCTGTAAAAACATCTTGCATTGAATCAAAGGCCACAATAACTGAAATAAAGCCTACAACAATCCCTCTTCCCAACTCCCTGCCGCCAGCCCATTATTCTCCCTTCTCCGTTTACAGATCAGCATCTCTGCTCACATGACACAATAAGGCTCTCGTGGCAGATGAGGTTTAGTCCTGCAACAGGCTGGTAGGTGGGACAGGAGCCCTTTCTTCAGGTCTTTGTTTAGGAAGAAGCAGACGATAGGGTTGACTCCAGCTTGGGCAAAGCTCATCCACACGGTGGTGGAGAGGTACCGGTGTGGTATTGTGCAGGCCTTGACAAACACCCGCCAATAGCAAGCCACTATGTAGGGAGACCAAAGCACCAGGAAAAGCAGGGTGATCACGTAGAACATCCTGCCAAGCTGCTTCTCTGCTCTGAACTCTTCCATGCCCAACAGGCGCCGGTTCTGGTTGTGCAAGTTCTGCCGAATTCCCAGCAGAGTCGGTGGCATCGGGCCCCGGCCGAAGCCTGCGATCCAGTTGGCTGCCGCTTGGCCTGTTGCTCCAGGCCCGTGAAAGGTCCAGTTTTGACTGATGGCTGGCACCATCTGGACAGGCTTCATCTTGCGGTGTTTGTACTCAAACAGAAGGAGCTTCATGTAGACTACATGTGTGGCCAGAATAAGAACAGCCAACATCAGCATGAAGCCTAGTGTATCATTAGCCTTGAAGTAGCGATGCTCAAAGATGCACTGGTCCTCCTCACGAATGAATTTGTAAGTGCCCACATCAAAAACAGGAGGAAATGCCATCGCCACTGACAGTGTCCACACCATGCACACCACGGCCACGCAGGTCCAAAAGGTCATGCGTTTTGAGTAAAACCGGTGGTGGGCAATGGCCATGTAGCGTGTTACGCTGATGCAAAAGAGCATGAAGGCGGCATGGAAGCAGAAAAGCACTGCCATGAAGGCCACCACCTTGCAGCTCAGCACACTGTAGGTCCAGGCAGAGCCATTCTTGATAGACACCAGCACGAAGGGGAAGCAGACAGCTGAGCGAATGGTGTCAGCTAGGCACAAGTCCAACAGGAAGTAGTAAGGTGCCTTGTGCAGAGCCCGGTCCCTCAGCACCAGCAGAGACACCACCAAGTTGCCCACTAGGCTAATGCAAATGATTAAACCCAGTAGCACCAGTTTTAGATAAGTAGAGACAGCTGAAGAAGGACCCCCAGCTACCATCCCTCCTGTGGTGGCCACCACTGCTCCCATGGGCCCCGCTGGCCCTTCACTGCTCTCATTTCCATTTGCCATCACGTATGCCCCTCCTCCCATACCAAACTCTCTTTTACCACCAAAGCCACCACTCCTCCACCTCCTCCTCCTCCTTCAGCTTCCCTTTCCTTCGTCCTCGTGGTTGCTTCCCTTCTAGAGTTCACATGGAACAGGAACACTTCAATCCGCATTGCCCCATTTCAAGCAAGTAGTGTCTCACTTTCTGCTCCTCTCAAAGAGCCTGAAAAACAAACACAGACGCCTGGGGATTAGGAATTCTGATAAGCATCTGGTGTAGATTAAAAAAACAATCAAACACTTTTTCTGAAGCAGAATATATTAATCTTTTACTTCACCAGATCCATGTATGAATTTAAAAACAGTTATACTAACAAAACAAAAGTATGTAGTGAATTATTAACATACTACACTGATTCAAGCCATCATAATACCATTTCACCTTATTATAGAGGTGCACTATTTTAAGAACTGTGCAATATGGACCAGACTCACTGGAAATAGACAATAATCTCAATGTAGCTGTATATGACTACTGTATTTTCATGACAATAGAATAAGAATGAATATAAAGCAACAAAAGTGAATCGATAATATCACTTTTTTACAGAGTTTGTACCAAAGAATAATACATTAAACACGGTTTAAATTCTTCACAAAATGACTGCCCTAAAGCCATTTACCTCAATATTCACTTTGCAAACACTGAGACGTTGTTGTTTGTTTGAATTATTCATCCTGACAATATGAGACATCCTGCTAAATCAATCAATGGATTTCCTCAAAAGGCAGAAGGGGTTCACACTGACATCTGCTGTAGTCCTGCTGCGGGACATCACATCAGCTGTTTGTACTCTCATTACATCACATCAGCTGTTTCTACTCTCATTACATCACATCAGCTGTTTCTACTCTCATTACATCACATCAGCTGTTTCTACTCTCATTACATCACATCAGCTGTTTCTACTCTCATTACATCACATCAGCTGTTTCTACTCTCATTACATCACATCAGCTGTTTCTACTCTCATGACATCACATCAGCTGTTTCTACTCTCATTACATCACATCAGCTGTTTCTACTCTCATGACATCACATCAGCTGTTTCTACT
>OMKK01042749.1:0-10579 GCA_900302305.1 Polymixia japonica | reverse complement strand
TCGATGCCTGGCTCAGCGAATCCAAACGCGTGACGTAATTCGAGAGAAAAGCAAGTGGGGAACAGAATGTCTGAAAGAAAGATGCGCTCCAAGGCTTGGCTGCATTTCACAAAAAAAGACGAGGAAACGGCTTCATGTAAAAAAGACGAGACTAAGAGCGATGTTCATGATCATCACGGAATCACGGATTTGTTGACACGCGAAACCGGCATAGTTGTAATTCATTCAAAGCTTGCCGAAAGTAGTAAGAGGCGTAGAATTAATTGTTTTTACAGACTTTAGATCGAGCGAACGGTTTATTTTCTGCATATTTTCGATCTGGGACATGAGGAATACATTTACAGACGCATTTCTCTTGTCTTTCACCCGCCATTTTGGTATGTTGCAGTCAGCGCTGGTGATGCATTCAGAAACTTCAGAATCTGACGAACAAGCCCGTTTTTTCCGCTTCTGGATTGGGCAAATGGTTTGTAAATACCAAGCATCTTAGTATCTAGAATCGATAAGAGACTCGATAAGGAATCGGATCGATAAGAGGGAATCGACAAGGCATCAACATCGATAATTTCTTATCGATTAACATCCCTACAAGGGAGCGACAGCAAAAGTATTGAAATCTTACATAAACATTTTACAGGAACTGTAAGGCTATCAAGGGCATTCAATGGAAACACAGAAACTACTTATAGAGTAATTAAAGAGTGGATTGTACGTTTAATTTCTATTTAAAATGTGTGTCTGGCCTGCAAATAGGGTACAAGTTGAACAAAACTCGAAGACTCTTCAACAATTACCAAACATCCCAAAACTAAGGTCTACAGCAGCCAGATATCAAGTTTGGTTGGCACTGCACAAAGTGATCTGATCTAAAATGTCAGCATCCATCTCCAATTCAACCCAGGCAGGCGGAAGTCAATAGGATGTACCAAAATGACATCCACCCCCACTACTGTTTACTTTTATTGAGCTAGTTATTTGCTAAAGGTGAATCTAGTCATGCATCCAAGAGGCGCTTTTCTATCTCTGTCCTCCCAACATGGTAACAGTTAAACAGACCACAGCCAGAGTTACTAGAGTTACTAAAAGCCAGTTACCACTGTATGAAAACCCTCACCATATAAAGTAATGTAAGCTCTGATGATTCATTAAGGGTTGAGCAGGCAGGTACAAACTAGACAAACTCTTGTGTGACGGCCATTTCCTCCCAAATCCTAAAGGTCCAGAGTCCGTGCCCCCAATCAGAATATTATAACATGGATAACTGAATATCAAGGCAGCCCACATTCATTATTGAGGCTAAGCAAGGATTACTCTAAGAGAGCTTAAGGTCCCCCATGCTTTAGACTGGAAACTTCCAGCTCTTTGTTTGTTTAGCCCGGCTGATTTCAGTCTCACGCCAAGTTGACAAAAGGTTAGGGGGGAAAAAGATATAATGTTGACGTTACAGGAAAGCACATGTGCTGTGCATGTACTGACACAAGCTAGCGCCCGTGTACCCAAACATGCGTGCCCGTGTACACGCACAAACACGCGTGCACATAAACTCACTCTTCAAAGACATTGTTGGCCCCCAGGGTCTCCATGAGGGTGCAGAAGTGTTTCTCCTCGTCGTCCCCGCTGGCTACCAACCTCTCCTCCCAGTGGCTCTGGTACAGGGCCTCCGGCGGGTTTTTACAGGGGCGTGTCTCCCCCATCCCCTCCTCTACAGTGATCTTCCGACCAAACAAAAACTCACCTAGAAGAACAAGGACTTAGGTGAACATTCAGAGCATCGCCGCTATTGGTGACAATAAAATGTGCGGTTCAAACAAACATTTTAAACATACTGAAGCCAGAGGAGAACTCATCAAGTGTGAGGTATCCGTTGCCATCAGAGTCCAGGGTATCAAAAACATTCTCCAACTCGTCTGCGCTGAGAGGAAGCTCTCCATTTAGCCTCTATTTAACAAGGCACACAAAACACAGCAGCTATTGGCAAGGTCAAGGAGTCAAGTGTGGTTACAACACTGTGGCTATACTTTATCAACTGCTCCCACTAGGAGTATATTTTTCTCATGCATCACTGCTCCTACAAGGAGGAAGGATTTTTCACCGAACATAGTTCTTCACACTGACGGCGTTACAGCTGGATGCTTCCCAGTACAAACGCAGTCTTGTATGGTTGACCACTCAACAGCTACCCTGGACGGGCTGGGGGTTAAATGCCTTGCTCAGGGGCACGTCGACAATAGTTTTTGAGAAAGCGGAGGTTAAATCAAGGCACAATTACAGCGAGACCCATCCAGGACATTCTGACTGTGAAAACAAACCTGAAAAGCCAACATCGCCACGTCCCCTGTAAGCTGCAAAGCTTTGCTTTTCTCCAGTGTTTACACTGTTCCCACTGTTAACCGAGCCCACCCGCAGTATCCAGGGCAGGGATAGAGGGAAGGGAGCGTCTCTATAGGACTGTCAGCTGTTAAACTCCTTGTAAACGCTGTTATCTGGGCAGAACACATCCCTTCCTAGCAATGTCAAAACGGGGCACAGCAGCACAGATTAACTGTTAAGCCACAAGCATGAACAGAAAATGTGTAATTTTTCTTTTACTCAAAATATCTACGTAAATAAAATGAGGGGGGTGTTAAAAGATACTGTGTGCAGGACGGCATTAATCATAAACTCTGGCACTTCTTATATTCTTATTCAGATTCTTATGTGATCTGCAACCTTTGATGATCGTTATGTGTCAAACCTATTATGTATCAAATCCAAAATGTTATGCTGTTGATTTCTTTTGTTCAACCCTCTATAACCTCTGTATCACAAGTATAGACCGAAAAGAAAATGCGTAAATTACATAGAAAAATGATAGTTTTATTTGTAATTTCAGTTACTAGTCACCCAAATGAGTACAGAAAATACACAGAAGTATCGGGCTTTTGTAGTTCGACAAACTTTTCGTGGCCTTCGCGACTTGTCATACAAACGGTGAAAGCGGAGAAGGACCGCCCTCCAGCCAGCTCACAAATTATCATCCACCCCGAGCCATTATCCTCCACACAGGATCAAAGCCGCCTCCCTATTGAGATGTTCTCGTCAGAGCGTGGGCTTACAAGTGCTTCATCAAAAGAATAGCCAACGGGGATGAATTTCTGAGGGCCAGGTGAATCTGCACAATAATGTGAGTGGGGGAGCTACACCACAAAGCTTCCCGCATGGCTCTCTGTGCTCAACCGGCGTTGTGGCTTCCTCTCCATCGCCTTTATGCCGTTCTGAATGAGGACCCCGCAGCCTGTACATTTCCTGTTCAGCATCATTAATGAGTGCGCACACAGTGCCTGTATTTCATGACAAGCCTGACTGAATAAGCGGTTATTTGCCCCCGATTTGCTGCAGGTGTTCTTGATGACGTGATGCGTTCATTGTCTGTGTTCCACGAACGGGACAACGCAGTACTCATGTTTAGTTGACTGATTAAATTGAATTAAAGCTCTCCCCACAAGTTTTCAAACTCGATAGCGAATTTGTCTTTATTCATTTCAACACTTCTAAGTGTAATATAGGCTTTGGAAAAAAGTAGTTGATTATTAGTTTAATTACTTTAAAAGTAGTTTAATTATTTAATTATCAAGGATCAACCTTCACTTTCAACGCCAACTTAAAACATCACCGCGCCATGGCGGCAGTGACCCCTGTACCAGCGGTCTCACCTGCATGTCCCGTCGAGTGACAAAGCCCTTGCCCTCCAGGTCACAGATCTGGAAGAACTCGTGGGTTTTCTCCAGGATGGTGTTATGTCCTCCATCCTGACCCTCACTCCTTCGCCAGTCGCCCCCGTCTGTGCTCGCCCGGGCCCGGGTCACCGTGCTCCCAGTAGTATTGGTGGGTGCATCAACAGCAGGAAAATCTGCCATGGTATTGGTGTGTGTATGTGTATGTGTATGTGTGTGTGTGTGTGTGTGTGTGTCTCCTTCTGCGTCCTTCACATGAGCCAGGTAGAGACAGCTGAGTGAAGAGAAGGGAACCAGGATCGGAGCTTTAGGCTTCTGTACATCAGTGGCTTTCAGCAATGTCCCTGCTTGACATCTCCTAGCAACCGCCTCATTAATTAGTCGATGAAGCCTAGAGGAGAGAGAGAGAGGAGGAAATGGGCAAAGTAGACCTTCATTTAAATAGGCCTAGCACTCTCCCTCCTCGAGGAATATACTGTACATTATCCTTGTATTCTTGACACTTGATACAGTAGCCTACCTGATGTGGTCTGAATTATTTTTAATATAATAACGAAGTTACAGCATCAAAAATATGTTGCAATCCAAAAGAGAAATATATATATAAAAAATAAATAAAATTCAAAATGTATAAAGGGATTTTTCTTGCATTTAATCAATGATAGAAAAAGGATTAAACACTACTATCATTTCAGACAGCTGAATCACTCAAGCACCTGAATAATATCAAAAAGATTCATTACATATTATTATTCTCATAATTACTGCTTTCAGACCATCTCCATTATACTATATGTAACCATACAATGTGGTAATTTGATTTTTTATCTGATTTCAACATATTACAGAGAGCACCTTTAAAGTAAAAATCCTGTCTGTAGCTGATTTAATTAAAAGATTGGGGACATTTCTCAAATCAAGCATCTATCTCTTACGGCACATCGTCTTTTTCCTTCTGATACACATGCGCACGCACACACAACATTACACCGATCATAACTACATGTGGTTGTACACCATGTTCAGCGTAGACCACCGTGCTATGCATACACCTACAGAAGGCTGGTGGTCTTCAGGGACCACAGCCTCTACGGCAGTTGAGATCGATGCCGCTTGACAAGCGGAGCCAAGACCGAAATAAAAGTTGTGGTATGACTGGGAGGACCCTGCCTGCCTGGAAATATCGACTGTTAATAACCCACGCAGTACTGGGTTACATGTAGGCTAATGTTCTGTGTGCACTGGTTTGGAAGACTGCTCTCTGGAGGCTGTCGTGTACCCCGAGTTGGACTGTCAGTTCAGGAAGAGAGCACCAGACAGAGCACGGAATGACCTACACAAATATAGATATGCACGTCAACCCAAAAGACACACAGACAGATAGAAATACTGAGAGAAAGACAAGCAGCGAGGTGGACTGAGGGACTCACACACACACACACACACACACACACACACACATAAACCACCTTAAATTGTTTGTTTGTTAATTATATTCAAAACCATATTTGACATATAATTATTCCTTACTTGGGACCACTTTCAAAATGCTCTATAAATAGAATAGATAGTGTAAAACATGTTGATATTTAAAAATAAATTTAAAAAGGCCTATCTAACTACACAAGTCTCATTGCAACATCGTGTGAACGTGAAAGATCTCACGAGGAAAGTCATCAACGCACGGTCAGCAAGGAAGGAAGTACAGTGAATGTTGTTGGAAGGAGAGGTGAGATTTATCCCATTTTTCTAACTTAGGGGCACACGTGTACATAGTATTATTGGCTAGATTAGCATGCAGGCTAAAACCAATAAAAAAAACATTGTTTCCATTGTTGCTCTCAGCAATGGATTGTCACAAGAGATTAATTTATAATTCTTTTGGTGCAACTTGGCATGGGTGTGTTGAGACATGAGGTCAGGGATCTAAGCCAACGGTAAAGGGCTGCCACACAAGAAAACCAAACTGCAGTCAGCTTAGGCCAGGGGTCCCCAGCCCTTTTTAATGTCAGATACAGCACCACTTAGGATGTGGAAACCTATTTGGGCCTAAGATACAACTTAACACAAAACTGCAGGTGGGGATGTAGCCGTGAAGGAAAGGGAAGCGAATAGTCATAAGCAAAATAGTCATTCATATACAATTTCTAATTGTGCTGAATATGAATGAATTGGATATGAGAATTTATGAGAATAATATATTAAATATTATCCAATACATAAACTAAGAATGTGAAACTGAATGCTACGCAACTGATCAGGAGGCAGTTCAGGCAAATGACAAGTTATAGTGTGCTGCTTTGCATACAGTTAACTTAGCCTATCTGTTTTGCGGATAGGTGTGAAACAGGTCGTTGTTAGTGCCACAGTACTTACTCAGGAATGGTAGAGCTAACTAACTTAAAAAAAATGTTATGCATTACTACAGGCTTCATACCATCCTACAGAAAACGTATGACTGTATTTAAAGCTACTATGTGCACTATTGACTTTACCGATAGCGATGGGGAATTACAACAACAAGCTGTTACATTTCAAAACAAGCTGGACTTTTCTCCTCCCCTGTAGCACCTCTCCATCACTCCTCTCTCCTGTCCATCAAAAACCTCACACACTACAGGTGAACAGATTCTTGGGAGGAGTTTGTCGGGTCAGCAATGTAAATATGGTTTAGAAAAGAGGGAATATCAACACACTGACTGACCTGCAGTGGCAGACACGAAAATAATATTTCACTGAACGTTCCCACAGTTATTTTAACATAGAATAAAATTTAAATGTCATACATAGCAGTTTTAAGTTGCCCAAGGCAACAGATGTTTATCTGATTCAAGTATGGCAAAGCCTTAACATCAAATTCACCATGGTACATCAGACTATCTGATCCTGTTCCTAGACCTAGGAAGCAGTCAAAAATGAAATATACAGACACATACTTCCTAGTCATTGATTTTATTTTAGGTTCGATGAAAAGAAACAAATTGTGCCAAAAAGACTTGAGCTTCCCTTACACACTCTAGTCATAGTCTACATTATTTACGCTGGCAACAGCTCTAAGGTCAAAACACAAAAAATAATAAAGAGCTGACCTTTGTAATGACCACACTAAGAAGCAAATACTAGCCTGTATCATTTTCATAGTAAAATATCATAAACCTAAGCTGTCACTCTTGCGTGTTGCACTTTCCATACGTCATAGAACTAGGTTTTTCCACTGTCTTGACCAAAAGAAACATTCACCAATCTTGACATTAAGCCCAGGATATTATCTACCACCAACTGTTCAAACAAAGACTTGGTCATATTACACTCCTGCTTGCATCAGCCGTGCTGGAGTTATTTCAAGTTTAACCAGTCAAGTTGGCAATTTAAGTGTGACTTCCTGAAATGGACATCAAGGCAGTTTCCACATGTACCCCTGTCTATAGTAACTGTAACACTGAATGGCCGTGGTCTTTTCTCTACAATAGTTAACATGTTTACATTACTGTATTTGGTCATTTTGTTTGTTGGATTTTTCCACCAAATATAATTGTGTCCAGGCCAAAGAGCTGATTTTAAGTATTCAACGTCTATGGTAAGAATGTAATTGAAAGTGGCTAAGAAACAAAATACAAATGTGTAGAAAAACAACATAATACTGTAGGTTATGCGCCCACAGCAACATTTTTACTGCACACCTGTCTACTAAAATACACGTGTAACCAGACATGACTTCCTTCCTGACCGTCTTTTCTATTGTGAAACTTGCTATGACAGATAAATGCTCCGTCACAATGTAGAAGTGTGTAAATGACTCTGTTGCAAAGTAACGAAACTACTAACGTTAACTTATAAACCTACAAAACCACTGGACTAAATGACAAACAGCAAGCAGCAGGCAGAGTACAGTTTTTTTCCCAACACACTGATAATCAAGTGTTTTGACCTGCTTTAAGAAAACAATGAGATACATACCGGCGAAGGAAGACTGGAAACTAAGGTGGTGAAAGAGTTGAAACAGTCCGAGTCTGTTACTATTCCTTCCTTCCTGGCTGTTTACAAAGTAGTAACTTGGAAGTGCAGGAATTTGACTGACTGTCTGAGCAAACTTTGGGGGCGGGACTTTGACAAGCCATCGTTTGTAGCTATAGCAACAGTACCACGCAGAAGTCTCCAGGCAAATATTGGCTCAATTGTCAAAAGAGAAAATCTGAACAGTGAACGAAAACAACGGGATTTGATAGATCTGGGTTAAAAGATATTGCAAAACACGTGTTAAATGTTGAGCCACAAGGATGCAAATCTGGGAAAATTCCGTACCCCCAACACACACACACACACACACACACACACACACACACACCTGCAGCTACTTAGAAAACCGCATTTTGCCAGATAAATTGAATGGCTGTGATCTTTTCTCTACAATAGTTAACAATTTTTCCTTTATTGTAGTTGGTAATTTTGTTTGTTTGATTTCCCCCACGAACATATCCTAATTGCGTCCAGGCCAAACAGACAGAAACGCCTATATGGTAAGAATGTAATAGAAACAATTAAGTATAGAAAAACAACAGAATACTGTAGGTTATGCGCAGATATTTTTGCAGCATACCCGCCTATCAAAATACACGTGTAACTTCCTTCCTGATACTCGTCTTTAGGCTATTATGAAACTTCCTATGACATGCTCTGTGACAATGTAGAAGTGTGTAAATTACGCTGTTGCAAAGTAACAAAGCTACTGACGTTAAACCACTGAACCATTGTTCAACCATTATAGATAATGATAGTTAAATATTATTTTATAGATAAAGATAATAATAGTTTACTTTTTTTGTGTTTTTAATGGTGGTATAATGAAGCACCTTACAGTTGTAGTACCAATATCCGTCAGATGAGGGCAATAGAGGATACATTATACAGAAAGTATCATTGAAGGAAGGCCACTCACTGAAATAGAGTGAACTAACATTCCAATACCAATTTTTCCTATAAAAAAAGGGAAAATCTTTCCATTCTCACCGATTGCATATAAAAAAGTTAATATTACAATCATCAACCTTCCAACCTAACATGTTTTATATTCTCCTATTTGACATATACAGTCTCATAAATGTTACAGATGAGCCTGGGATCAGTGTTTTAACAAGGGGGTCTAATCTACAGGGGGAACAGGTTCATACCATAAAGATGTGTGTGTGCTTCACCACACAGCGGCCAAACAGGTGTAAAAACACTCTCCCAGGCCATATCTGTCACTAATTCCCAGTTCTTGGACTGAAGCCGCATGGATGTTCCACATGTTTTGTGATGGTGAAGGCTCTTAGCTTTGATTGCATTCTGTGTATGTTGTTGTAGGAACCTGCTGCGAACAGATGCATGGGAGGTGATATTCCAGATGAGATTTCAGGGCCAGATGTATTCACACCTGGGATTATTGAGTAATGATGATTAATGTAGCACTCTCACGACTGAAGGTAAAAAACAGCAAAAGTGTAAAGTAAAAGTAATTAACAAACACGTTTAGGCTATTTGTTAGGCTAGCTATCCTTCAAATTCAAACTAGGATAATGAAATACAGAAGTTACTCTAGCTAGTTGCTCCACCAACAGGGATACAGAGATGGACATTACCTTCTGTGTAGCTTGCTATCGGCTGTCTTCTCTAGTTGTCTTCCCGAGGACGGGCCCTTAAGGCCTGCTGCCTGTCATTTGACAGCCACAGCTAATCCAGCTGTCTATCATTCCTGAAGCTCACATGGGGAAAAGGCAACTACAGCAGGGCTCTGACGCCTATCAAAGGCATGCTATACTATAGGACCACTGGGAGACATTTCCACCAGCAGAGAGGAGAAGCACACAGAGTGACAAGACTGAGAAAGAATAAGAAGAAAGAGATAGAGAGAGATAGTCAGTGAGAGAGAGGGAGAGAGAGATAGTCAGAGAGAGAGGGAGATAGATAGTCTAATGAGAGGGAGGATTAATTAATCAATTAGAGATAGTCTGCTCCCAATGTGACAGAGGACAGGTAGAGACAGAGCTACACTTTCTCACCTCATCTCCAAAGTACCAAACTTTAAGGGAGAAAA
Organism: Polymixia japonica; assembly: GCA_900302305.1. NCBI lineage: Eukaryota > Metazoa > Chordata > Actinopteri > Polymixiiformes > Polymixiidae > Polymixia > Polymixia japonica. The sequence goes on along the minus strand of OMKK01042749.1, from coordinate 793 downwards.
ATCTATCCTGAATTTGAATCCGAAACAGATATGCAGAAACGCCCCTATTTACTGGGAGAAATCCCCAGTGGAAATAATTGCAGCAAAATTAATCTCCTCATGCCATGACTTGAGAACAACCAGTGGAAACTCAGAAAATAGAAAATGAATGATCTTTGTGGTTGTTGTTGTTTTTAATAATAATTATTGTTTTTAAGAATAATTGTTGATAATTATCACAATTATTATTATTGTTATTATTTGTTCTTTTAATGATTATTTCTTGCTTATATACACACATACAAAATCACACACACAATTACATACACATAAATACACCAATATAATGAGAACACACACACCCACACAGAGTAAGTTTTATTGATATTGTGCTACTATTTTCTTGTTTTAATTTATGAAATGTATTTAGTTTGTTTCATTGATTCTTGAGGGAGGGAGAGAGAGAGGGAGAGAGATAGTCAGAGAGTCAAAGTGAGAGAGAGAAGGAGAGAGGTAGTCAGAGAGGGAAAATGAGAGAGAGGGAGAGAGAGATAGTCAGAGAGAGAGAGGGAGAGAGAGAGAGACAGTCAGAGAGAGAGGGAGAGAGAGAGATAGTCAGAGAGAGGGATAGATAGAGACAGTCAAAGAGGCAAAGTAAGAGAGAAGAGAGAGAGAGAGAAAGAGGGAGAGAGAGAGAGAGAGAGTGCTCTGCTTTAAAGGCGTGGAAGGATTGACATCACACTTGGAGAGTTTCTTTCTGCTCTGCATCCATGAGCATGAGGGTGTGTGGTTGGGGACATCTGTTGCCTCGCTG
>OMKK01042744.1:0-15946 GCA_900302305.1 Polymixia japonica | reverse complement strand
CCTCGGACTGCATCGTGACTGAAACACAACGGGCAAACCACGCAGCCGTGAGACGATCTTCACGGTCGCCGTCGTCGTTGTTCGGTATTCATCAATATCAACCACACGTCGACGTGTTGCATTACCACCATCATCATCGACATCACCATCATCATCATCATCATCATTGACGTCACCATCATCATCGACATCACCATCATCATTATCACCATCATCATCATCATCATCATCATCATCATCATTGACGTCACCATCATCATCGACATCACCATCATCATTATCACCATCATCATCATCATCATCATCATCACTAACAGATTATTCTTTCCGCACTCACTTGGCTCTGAACACAGGAACGACATAGCCGATGACCTCGCTTTCTGTATCCATGGCCAGGTAGGTGCGCTTGGCTTGCTTGGGTAGTGGCCTCAGTTTGACTGCCTCCCGGCCCAGTTGTGTCAGCAAAGTGCTCTTCAGGCTGGACAGTGAGCAAGAGACAAGAGTCACATCACTTGCATTACAAACCTGCAGTTCAGGCTAGGCCAGTTAGTATTTGCATATAATTTTAATGTTTTAATGGTGACATTTGCCACATACAGTAGGACAATACCGTGAGTTTAGATAGGTACAGGAAGTTAGTTAAAAGAGAATAGTATTCTCTCCTGTGATTGCTAATTTATTTTTTACAATTTCAATACCCTGGTTCAGTAAACCCTGACTATCTGATACTTGGAGTACAGTAAAACACTTCTGGTACTAATTACTTTGGAACTTTGGATAGATGTAAACATTCAATAGGAATATGGGAAGTACCTCATTCTTGCATGCAGTTTAAAATTCAATTGACCTAGTCCTGACATGTGTGTTCACCTGCCTGTCACGTTGCTTGCAGTAATAAAACCAATTGGGATAAAATATATTTAGAAACTTGGAATAAAAGATGCACAACTCCAGATGCACAACTGCAGTGATGTCACAAGACTCATCCAGATACTGCACCTCTCACAGTTAAAATAAATGTATCTGTTATATAAAGATATGTTGAGAATATCAGCTGGGTATGACTATTCAGAAAAGGAAGCTGTGTTTCCGTCAACTCTCAGTGACCCTGACCCACATACAGTCTGGCTAATGTACTTACCAGCCCCCTCAGACCTTCCCTTTGTCTATTTTGATTTATAAATAGTCACAACCGGAACTGTTCAACTGCAGAAGGGCTGGAGGATCCGCTTCAGAGCCTCTGCATTCACTTATAATATCTGCCGTGGTCTCTGTTTCTTTTCCCATTAGGACTAGTGGCATAGCATCAGCGTCAACAAACGCTACTCCTCATTATGGAGAGAGGACAGTCACTGCAATGGTTTGAATGCACGGCAAAGGCAGACAGATAGAGAGAAAGTCTCACTAGGGGTTTCTGCAGTCTCAACAGCTAACTTGGACTGCTGAGTCACCAGGTCTGCTGTGAGAAAATCCAGCTTCTAAAAAGATACGGGTATATAACGTTTTAGCTGTGATAAGGTGCTAGATTTCTCCGCATGAAGCTTAGGTTTCCAAGGTTATTGCAAAAATCTATAATTTCTCGAGGAGGCAAATGTGAAATCTTTTGGGAAAAAGCAGAAGGGGATACTAGGAGAATTTATAAGTAACAAACTTTGCAATAGATGTGGTTACTGAATGACCTTGGCTCTGTGCAAAACAGATAACACTCAAACTTTGGTCAAAGTCATTTTACAACATTTTCCAAATACATGACATTCATTCAGTGTACAGTTGGCTTACTGGCAACTCCTCAGATCCAGCCAACCGAAATAGCCCCGCTGTCCACGAATATCTCTGGCAGCCATTCACTTACAGCTCAAATTCCTTCCTTGACCCCGTTAATAAAGTATAGCATGGTTCCAGTATGTACAGTGAACCCAGCAGCTTGAAGAACAAAGACACTCTGGCCCTATGACACGCTGTCAAGTCCTAGCAACACAACAGGACATACCGATGGTATTGCGCTTAGCTAGTATTGAATTACTTCAATACACAGAGCCCCTTTGATATTATTGTTAATCCAGGCATCGGTCAAACTTTGATCAAACCTTATTTACTTCAAACAGAATGAAAAACAGCATGAAAACAAAGGGGGTGTTAACCAATAAATCCATGTATACATGTAGCGAGGCACTGGTTTGACACCTCGCAACAAATCCAGTGGCATTTTTCCAAGGGATTTCACCTGGTGTCTCCAAACAAGAACATAGTGAAACATAGTGACTGTACCAATAACAGGAACCTTGTAGTTCCCACCGCTGGGCCTTTATCAGATCATTTCACATCCAAAATTCTGGGGTTAATTACATCCATTCGTTTCAAACATTACATGAGTCCCAAGAAGAACACCTTATCAGTGGTGTTTGTAATTACAATCCATTAAAAAAATGTCCCAATACACAGGCCCAAAAGTGCAAATGCTCTCTTACTCAATGAAAACAAACATTTAAATGTAATCCTTATTGAAATTGCAACATTGCATAAAAACTGAAAGCAAAGCACTAGAAAATAACAATACATGCGAGCCTGAAAACACCAATAACATAACTCACACATATTCCAGGTGTGAAGACGAACACACCACCACTCATTTCAAAGCAATGGACAAGTAACTACCACAAAGCGCTACAAATACATCTCTTACGTCAACAATCCCCCCCCTCGGCAGTATTAGAAGCAAATTCACTACACGTACATGAAGACTGTTATATAGCGCTAAGCACATCTACGGGTAGGCGAAGACCAGCAGAGGGATGGCACCCGCTCTCTCCATGGCAACACAGCTGGAGATGCGCGGTCCTGCTCAACCGCTGGCGAACACGCCGAGGCAAAACACATGTTCTGGTGGTGAATATTTGAAAGGGGTCTTCTTGATTTCATTTCACTCTGAATTGCCTCTGGGGCTTAAATCAAGGGCACCTCTTTTTTTTTCCAAATATCAACCATTTCAGAAAAGTATTTTAGCACCCGGGTCTGCTTTTGGCGCCCGTCCTCTTACCCAAGGCTGCTCTTGTGACTGGAGTAAGACTGGTGGCTAACGGATGACTTGGTGCTGAGGGAATAGCTGCTCTCATGGTGCTGCTGCTGCTCCAGCTTGTGATGCTGCTGCTTCTGGGACAGATGTAATGATCCTGACATCCTGAGGGCCTCTCCGCCAACTTATTATGTCAGTTTGTTCTTTACTGTACCAGCTCTGTAAATCAATCTCACTGTTATTATTACAGATTGATTTATTAGTTAGGGGAGGGTTGGTTTGTTTTAGTTGGGAGTTGGTGGTTAGGTATTATGAATGTTGGTTTTAGGGAAGAGGTTTGTTGTCAGATGATATTGAAACAGGAATTGGTTCTCGTCATGGCGTGATTACAGTGTTAGCCTTGGTTATGATCTAGCGCGTTAAATGAAGAAGGCAATAAGCTATGGCAGCATCACGTTTCACACACTGTCGTCAACTAGAGCAATAATAAACAATAACTCCTGTCAAGTGTGTCTATGTTTACTTTTGATTTCCCACCTTAAAAGACAGGATGTCTGAAAATAAGATTACCATCCGCATCTCGGGAACTTGCAACAGATCATGACATGTTTTGCGTTGAACTGGATAGCAAAAGATGATTGGATATGATCGAATGACCAATGTTCCAAATGTAAGAGTTGCATTTTCAGATGTCTGAATAGGTTTGCAGGCTTATAGTCAATAAAACTGTCATTACACTACAGAAATACTGCACCGCCTGGTTTAGGCTACCTGGAAAAAGGAACAGCTCCTCCACTCGTGTTAATAACTGGTCAATGGTAGGCTAGGCCACAGTTTGATGATTATGTGACAAGATCTATGTTTTATGACACTGGCTTTAAGGTTATTATCTTAAAATAGGAATTACTTACTGTTATACTGTTAGGTCAAAGGAGCCACACATATTATTTATAGTGTGTGCCTCAGATTTGTCCCTGAACAGTAAGGTGAAAATAGGCTAGTGTAACAAGGACCTGCAGGCATTAATTATAGATAAAAGAAAATAGGCTCAAGCACAACAATAACACATAGGAGGAAAAAAATGAAAATAAAGGAAATGTCAATTGAATAACTTAACTTTTCGTATAGGGTGTCTTTTCACTACTATTATGCATGCAATTGAATCTACAAGGAACAATTAATAATTGACAAATACATGTTAGTATGTTATAGATACTACTCAAATCAGAATGATAAAAACGAATACCAACTTTAACAACTTAAACAATCTAGTGAGGCCTTAGGCCTAATGGACTTCCCTTATAAGACATTAAGATTCCTGAAGGACATAAACAAGAACCATAATTCCACTGAATAAAGTAAAGGCTCATTAAACAAACAAAATAATAGCACTCACCAAGGCGAATAATCTACCAATCGTTGACAACAAGAGAAAATAGGGTGCTCCAAAAGTAGCTAAAGCAAGTCCAGATCCGGGCAAAGCAGCTAGGGTGCGGGGCGGTGGAGAGGAGGATAGTCCACAGAACAAAAATAATGCTGCCAGTCGGCAGAATGTTGAAGACACCGTCGCGACCTTTTAAGGCTGGGACGACTTTAAATATAGACCATGAGACCACGACAAGGACCAGACGCGCAAAGGCAACTCTTCCAGGTCGAGGAGACGAGCCTGCACATAGAGAAGCTTATAGTGGCTTTTTTTCTTTTTTAAATACTTGTAGGTCCATGTCTAAAACCCACTTCTAAATAAATTAGCTCTCTCTAGAGTCTGTCTCAAGGGCAAAATAATTAACAAATACAAGTTAAGTGGGAGGAAATGCTTCACTACAATTCACATGATAATATTTACTACCCCGTCTCTAAATCATGGAAAATGCTATTGGGATACTATAGGGTTTTAAATATTGGTTTATTTCCCTCTCACGTCATTTGACAAAGGGGGAAAGTGTAGACTCCACATTGGTAGACTAGTTGCCTGAAAAGGTCCTCATTGATATTAATGGGTAGGCTTTCTGTTGTGCATAACAATGTATACAACATTACATTTGGACTACATAATAATTCATCACAGATGAATGAGTTCAGTGAGCCATTCATGAATTTATGTGTAGGCTACCACCTAGTGGTAAAATATATTAACTACCATGTTCGCATTTCATTTACCTGGACGTTTGGACTTAAACAAGGCCATCTGATGCCATCGAAATAAATATTGGATTAAGTGTTTTCATATTGACTTACAAAACCTACATGTATACTTTGCAGCTGCTAAAAAAAACAATCTCTAAGCATCTCACCTCATATCAAAAAACAAGAGGTATGACCGAAACATGGAATATTCCAGGCTTCTCCACCTCGGGTTTTGATTGGCTGGTGTCGGGAAAGAGGAAGTAAATATACCTGGTATCTCCATCAGCTTGCTGCTGGTCTGCTAGCTGTTTGACATTAGTCCTATTTTCTCTTGAGGTAAGTGATTCTTTTGCAGTTTTGACTGACCATTGACTGCCGTACTGCGGTTGTGTGCAGGTTGGGTAAACCTGGGTAATCTGGGTAATCTGGGTAAAATTAGGACACGTTCCTTTTTTTCTGAGTTTATGTCAGCTCATTTAGCTGAAGCTAGCAGTTATGTCAGACATCTAGGGCACCACTGTGGGCTAAATACTATACATATATACTATACATAAACACTGTATATAAATACTGCACATAAAGGGCTCTACAAAGCTTCCTATTTTAGCCACATACCAAATGTATGTTATTGCACTATCATGGGTAGGATGAATTTTGCATTTATATCCGTTACTAGTTGAGGAATAAAATATTCTTCCTAGGTTCTCTACCAATATTCAATAAATTCAACAAATCAATAAAATGAATGAATAGTATGCACCATGGGGAGAAGTAGTTCCTTCTAGTCTTTGGAGAACATCTTTGGATAGTTCTCAAAAGATGAGTACAGGGAACACGCCCAGTCCCCATAAGTAGCTTTCTTCCACACTAGTTTATGCCTAATCATTTATTTTCCTGTTTATTTTTGCTAGATTAACAGTTAGAGCCAGCTAGTTAAAGTGAACCAACTTACTCTTTTGTGTGATGCTTTTTAAAATGTTGTTAGTAAGGCAAATTAGAAACATAAAAACAGGTCACAAATAAATTGACAGCGTATGACATGGCAAAACATATGACATCTCACAGCCCTCATGTCATGTTGTCTTTTACAGCAGTGGGGAGAACAACCAACTATCACCATGTCGAGCAAAAGAGCCAAGGGAAAGAACACCAAGAAGCGCCCCCAGCGCGCCACCTCCAATGTGTTTGCTATGTTTGATCAGTCTCAAATTCAGGAGTTCAAGGAAGCCTTTAACATGATCGACCAGAATCGGGACGGCTTTATCGACAAAGAAGACCTGCATGACATGTTGGCCTCGTTAGGTATATTTCACACTTGCATGTTAGCTGGCACTGTTGGCAACAGAGAATTTGCATTAAGTGCAAGTCCATTGAAACCTAGTTTCTAAAGAGTGCAGCAATGAAACAGCTCACAGATGTAAGAAATAAAATTTTCCCTAGAATTTCCCTGTATCATTAAAGTGCTAGGTAAAAAAAAAGAGCCAGACTGTCAAAAGTTCATCTTTTTATAGCATTCGTTTTGTCAGTTATATGAAATTAAACCAATAAGCACAGAACATGTGACTAGTCAGATCCAGCCAGTGTATCAGTGCTGTTTACTCTGATCATCCCTTTCCTGTGGTCATCCCAGGTAAGAACCCCACAGACGAATACCTGGAGACCATGATGAATGAAGCCCCTGGCCCAATCAACTTCACCATGTTCCTCACCATGTTTGGAGAGAAGCTGAACGGCACAGACCCGGAGGATGTGATCCGGAATGCTTTTGCCTGTTTTGATGAAGAGGGGACAGGTAGGTAAAAGCACCATACAAAATGATCCATGCATTTCTTAAACTTGGATGTACACAACACCTATGGATGCACGTTGTCTATGTCTGTGCAATGACCAAGACACCACCTCGACAAAATTCCTGTTGGTTTATTGCACTTGACAAATAATGTGGTTCTTCTTCCTAAAAAGTTGTTTCCTAGAAGGCAACCAAGCAGAAGAGAGATTTATTGGAATAAAAGTCAATATGGTGTGCTCAATTGTAACAGCAGTGACCCGTTATCCATACTTGCTGTAGTCCAATTTGCTTTCTTAAGCATGAAAGAAAACTGTTCTTCCTCCCTACAGGTATAATTCATGAGGACTACTTGCGGGAACTCCTAACCACCATGGGGGACAGGTTCACAGACGAGGAGGTGGATGAGCTCTACAGGGAGGCCCCCATAGACAAGAAGGGCAGTTTCAACTATGTAGCATTTACACGCATTCTCAAGCATGGTGCAAAGGATAAGGACGATTAGTGGCGGGGTCATCACTGGACAGTGTTTGTTTCATACATCATGTGTCTTGGGTTTCCACTTGATTCAGTATAGCTTTATCCTTTTAATTTGTCTTCAAATAAAGTCTCGCTGTGGTTTAGCCTATTCGAGCCTATTATCTAAGCTGCCTCTTCAACCACACCCCTGGACCCCCACCTCCCCAGTCATGGCTCATTTGCACATTAACGGTACACCACTGAGGGTCTGTATAAGCTAGTGAAGATGTATGAGAAGACTAAACCTGGAAATAAACTCTGAAACCGAGAGTATGTCTATCATTGTGACTTGCTTGGTTTTGCTGACTTTTTTTGTATTTTGCAGTTGATTAAAAGTTTGAGATGAACTTTTATCACCCATGTGATAATTCATTTCTAAACAAATGCATGTCACTTTTTATCAAAGATACTGAGAGCTAGGAAGAAATATCTCCTTAAGCACCCCATACAAGCGCTGTAAGCAGAAGATAGCATTTTCAATAACTTATTGGTGTGATGCTAATTATCAAGCATCTACTCAATAATGTTGAGTGGTCTCAAGTATATGTAGATTATGTCTTCAAATAATGACAATTCAGCTGTTAACACAAACTAATGTCAAATTTTATTTGAAATGACACACATACTTTCAGCAAATGAGAAATCATAAGCTATATACAAAGATGTATGGATATCCTTTGTGGTCAGTGTATCACAGGATCAGTCACTGGCTCACACAAAGGTAGCTGGTTTGGCACTGACCCTCGCTATGGTTCATATATCACAAACATCCATTTCCAGATGACATTTGCAGCGATAGATGCAGTGGAAATAAACGTCTGTCTCCTGAATGTCAAGATGTGTGATTGGGTATCGACCTAGTGGTGCACAGTAACAGTTAATTTCTAATGACATTTTTGACAGCGCAGTTTTTACTCAGTACTTACACGTTTTACACTCCTTCATTGGGTCACAAAAATCAAATTAACAGCCGCATATATAACAAAGTCAGCATACTTTGCCAAAATTAAAATGACCACTGATCCTGTTACAGTTTACATGGTTAAACTCGGAGAGCAGCTTGTCTCTTGTTTTATCCCTGAGAACTTAAACCCAGGGGCGCTCCATTAAAGGAAGCACCCAATCATTACCAAACAAGGTCACTGTTGTCACCCGACCTCTTACTGTTCACGGGATTCTTTGTCGTTAGGGCATTCTCACACACGGCAATCCAACAATAAATAGACAAGGACGTGCTCCAGAACTGAAGCTTACAGTACAGTTTTCAGTTGCTCACAGAGCAATGTATAGACCTTGGTGCAATTGGCAGAGGTAAAACCATGATAGGGAGGCCTTGTTGCTCTACTCTGCCAGGGCAAGGTTTTTAGACTGGATCTTTGCGAGGTGGTCTGATATGCCAGCCTCAATCTTGTCACACTGGGCCAGGAAATCCTAAGAAGACAAAATAATGGCAGTTAATAGCGTTACTCGATATTCACACTGAATCTCAAAGCATTCACGTTTTCACCATTCCTAATGGAAAAAAACCAACAACACCACCACTCACCTGAACTGTTTTCACAAGTCCTTTCTTCTTCATTTTGCAGTCACTAAAAGTTTCTGGTACAATCTGTTGAAAGAAGAGCCAGTTTAGTGTTGTTGTTGTTGTTGTTTACTGGACAGGTCTGAGATGGTGGGTACAGCTGGAGTGGAACAGGTTACCATGGAATCTATCTGCTCCAGGATCTTCATAAACTGCTCAGATGCTACTTTGACTCTGTGGTCCAATTTACCCAGCGCCTCTGCTTGAAGATCCTTGGCTAGGAAGCCCTGTGGAATAAATGGGCAATTAGACAGGGTTCCCACACCTTACTGAACATCAAGTTTAAGTACTTTTTAATGACTTTCAAGACCTAATTCCCTCAAATTCAAAGACTCAATATGACCTGTTTTGGGGCATGAATTAGGGTTTACCACCATGTAAACACTATAGAATTAAGTAGAAGTAGAAATCCTTGAACGTAGACGGACATTGTCGGTTATTTAATAAACTTTATTTATATAGCGCCTTTCATACAAGGATTGTAGCTCAAAGCGCTTCAAGCACCTCGCTCAATCACGCAACGCAACCGTCTTCTTAGCTGAGTCGCACCACGAGGGAGGTCGGTAATGTTAAATGTGGCTGCTCTAACAAAATGTAACCACGGAGGCCTAGGCCTTACTTATTATTCTACATGCACACAAAACTTACATTCTTGAGTCCTGTCAGTTCCCCGTCTACTTTTTCCAGCTTTTTGGCCGTCTGTTCCACGGACTTCTCAATGTCTTTCAGCTTTTTCAGTTCAGCCTCTTCCTCTGGACTGTTCTGTTTATAGAACAGCTCTGTCAGTATTTGATATTGTGTTTGACTTCAATACTCATCAGCCCGTCACACATCAGAGACATCACACAAACCCAGGCCTTACCCGCTTCCCAATCATCATGAGTTTACAGCCTTGTTTTATTCCAAAGCTGGAGAGACTCTCCTCCATATCCTTCAGCGATTTCCCTGCAAAACCACAACAAGTATAATAAAAGGCATGTCAATTGTTGAGAATGATATGTAGGCTCACTTTGTTGCGAGTAAAAGTTCCACAAACTACCTTTGAAGATAAGTTTCTGTGAAGGTGCTGGAACTCCAGTAACCTGAGTGAGGGCATCTGCCAAGTCCTTCACTTTGGGTTCATTCCCATCCTGTTCTGATAGTGCGATGCTGTGCTTTGTAGAGCCTGGCGTGGGAAAAGAAATGCAGGCACATCTAAATGGACATACCAATGGACATACCATCACAAAGACTTTAGTGACAGTTATTTTCTAACAGTGGGGAGCTTTTTCTGGATCAACTTGGTCTACTCATCTCCTACAGGAAAAAATATGTGCTTATCAATACTATCATATCTACCCTGATTTATAATTCGAGCCCTCCTGCTCTATTGTGGTGGTGCCATCTCGGGCAACATTGCTGAAGTGTCCATGAGCAAGATGACGACGGGGGTGGAAATCTGGCAGGGGTTACATTTTCGGCACAACACCGGAATGAGGACACAGCATGGGTTCACGCCAAGCGGGGTGGAAATTTCCGCGCAACACCGTTGACAGGGACGTTATGTTGAGTGGTTCCTTTATTTTAACCGCACCCTGCAGATTAACCAGAGACTATGAACATCTATCACCCCTTTCAATCCAGTCTTTCGTGTCTACGCAACGGGGGGAATATTTAACTGAATTTTAAAGCAAACGTTAGCTAAAAGCTACATTATCTAACGCTAGTAAGAGTTATCTAACTATAGTTATCTAACATTAGCTACACTAGCTAGCACATATTAGCCAACATTTCAAGCAAGTTGTTAGCAGATATCAAGTTGCAGATAGTTACAGTGCACACGGGCCATTGTGAAGTTGAAAAATATGTTACCGTATGCAACTGTCACCGTTATTGTTTTTTCTTCCATTTCTATTTAGTGTCCTTTTATCTCTTACAGCAGCACACTTGTTGATGTTTTTGCTTGCTGGCTAACTACTTCCGGGACAATCAGGAAACGCGTCATCTCGCTTCATGGTGAAGTCATTGAGCATGGAACCTCCTTGGGTGGAACATTAGCTAATATATTGATCTCTGATTGTAGCAATATGTTATAATACAAATCAAATGCCTTATAACGCACATCATGATCCACTACCATGCCCTGACTTTACAGGGACAGAAATCTGAATGTTTGAATTCTGAAAACCACATTTCCTGATCAAAACACACAAACTAATTTAAATGTAACGTTGAGTACATCTGATTTCTCTTGAAGATGCATAAATCCTAACATATATTTGGAAATAATGTATTTTTGCACTCTCTGTTAGTGGTTGCTAACATCAGTTGTCAGGTACAGTAAATAAAGCCAGCACCTTGGTAATACAAGTAGGCGTACAATACACGCCTAACAGCCATAAAGAAAACAGGACACTGAATACCTTACAGAAGAAAGGTCTTCTGAAATTCAAAAAGAACATTTGAACATTTGTTCCTTTGGGGTCCATCTTGAAAGAAATGTGCAGATGGGGCTGCACGACTGTTGACACGGTAATAAATATTTATTAAAGTATTTCAATTGATGTGCTTCACAAGGTTAATAGGGAAAGGTCATCTTTGAATTATGTATTACTCCTGTACTCCTGACCTACATGTGTAGGTGGTGTGGTATCCGTTACTGTGCAGAGTGTCTGAAGGACTTCGTTGGCCTTATGAAATCTTCAGAGACATGCAGAAAATGCTTTCAGGTTGGTTGCTCAACATTTACATCAACAAGTTGAGTTAATTTGACACAGAATGATCATATGATATTCAATGCATTCTCATTCTGTATTCTCTTGGCAAACAGGACAAATGTCAAGGTCTTAGAGTGGAGTTCAACCCGCAGCAGTCCAAAGGTACTTCTGACAGAAAACCAAAGAGCCAAAGATCGAAACCACCTACCAAGAAGAAGAAATTAAAACTTCAGAAGAGAAAGAGAAAATGAAGGCATCCACTGTTAAACCTACAAATCCACTGATCAAAAACCCTTCGACGTTAAATTAAAACACAATTTATTTTGTTCGTCTCAAACGACTCGCACACATATCGAACAGAGTGGAAATCAACTCCGTAACTGAGGACTGACAAACAAAACGGTGGGTGTTCAGTGTTGACGTCACACACAAAATTAGCAAAAAATAATAACTTTACTAATACTTGGTAATACTGTAGAATACGTGAGACTGACAACTGAAGCACGGGAGACGGGGGAAAGGGAAATTAAAACAAAGGAGGTATGGTACGTTACAAGGCCACATGCTAGCATGGTAGTAGTAACTATACACAACCCAACACCAAGACAGCTTCAATACAGTAGTGTTCTCAGGTCAAACTGTTTTGCATGTATAAATGTTACTCTACGTATAAAAGTGTTTTCAGTCGAAGTGCAGTTGTTTTGTCTGGGCCTCCTTTATGTGGCAGGAATCTGTGGCAGGCCAAACTCATCCACCAAAACACCGTCCTGAAACCAGAAAAGAATACTTTCTTGAGCGCATTTACACGTACATAGTATTCCAAATGCTTATGTTCCTGTTGAGGCTATTCAGGAAAAACAATTTCATATGCATCTTTTTTTTATCCAGGTTCAGTTTATTTGGATGTCTTTTAGCCCCGACTGGGCTCGTCTTTCGAGAGTCGTGGAAACTCCCGAAGCTTATCACCTTGTTTGTCTTGCTGTCGCTGGGGATTCCCTCAGGGATAGACGGGGCAGACGAGGCCTCGTCCAGGTAGGAGCTGTCGTCATCCAGCAGCAGCTCATCTCCCAAGGCGTCAAGCTCTGAAGGCAGTCAGGCAGTCACGTTAATTCCCTCGCACGGTGTTACGCACGAAAAGCGCGGTCACATTAAAAGTAATTTCCCAGGCTCTTCATCATATAGTTTGCTATGGAAGACACACACTACATATACAACTGTAACTACTCTATAGAAGCTGGGATCTATGTAACATCCATCATCTGGGTACTGTTCCTTTGAACCTTGCGCTCTATACTACCGGCTACTTGTAACGTTGGCGATGTCGGAATGTGACCTCATTCTACCGTTCCGCTCGGCGTAAATAAGGGCCGTGAGCTAAATGCAAACGCGAGCGCCGTATAAGAGCGGGCCTAAGACGGTCGAGGCGTACCTGCTTCTAGATCGTCCTCGTCTATCTCCGGCATGCCGTAGCTGCGGCTCAGGGCCTCCTGCACCTCGCTGGCGTCTTCCATCATGTCCTCCAGTTGGTCCTGCAGGTCCTGGAAGGCACGCAAACGTGTTAGCCGAGTCGCTGCGCGTCACCTCTCACGACCGACGCTATGATTCTTACGTAACAAATAGCACTAATTGTATTAGTCTAGTACTGTCTAATGCGGTCGACGAGAGAGCTGGTGGATCAGGCCCCACGCTGTGTAATATATTTGTAAGAAACTCTTGTTTTACTTCGTCACACCTGATTACACAATCATTTACTGTGGCGGTCAAAGCTAATAACAATATCAATCGCTATATATGACAACATACCTCAATCTGATCCAATTTTACGTCCTTGTACGCTTTTTTCATTTCCTTTGCACCAATCTTCATTGCCTCCACCTATGGACAGAAAATACATTACAGAAATTAGGCAGACTAATTTATCTCTTTATAAAAAACATCAGCTGACCCAACCTTTCTCTTTGCAGGTGAAGGGTCAAGTATTGTCTTTAATAGGTAGGACACAGGACAGTTAGTCTAGTCTCTGTCTCGGAATGAGTCTCAAGTTCAGATTTCTGGTCAAAGACTCAAGCCTGTTGACTCTCTTGGGTAATGCCTGTTTGCTTATTTGTTTATTATTATTAAAAAAATAACAATAGCTAAGCAGGAACAGGAATCTTGCCAGTTGAACGCTGTAGTCTTTGAAAAGGGGTTGACCCCTTTGGTCTTGGTCTTGACTCAGACTCTAGTAAAGCAGTATTGACTGCAGCCCTTGTAGGACAGTAACACATACTGTTATTACACATGCATACATACATACATACATACACACATACATACATACATACATACATCTCTGTGTGGTTCTTACCGTTGTTTTAGTGTCCTTTAGTGACTGGATGGTGTAGTTTGCCTGCTCCATGTTAAACGACTGCTGTGCCAATTGATCCCTTTGACCTTCATACCTACAATAGAAAAGTAAAAGGATAATTAAATGAGATCTACAGATGTTTCTGAATGAATAATATATATATATATATATATATGCGTTTTGCATACAGGCACATTTAAAGTTCAATCCTTGTATCTGTTTGTGAAGTCATGTGACTGTAGCACAATGTAAGACTTGTACTTGTGGGGACTCACATTCTCTTTTGCTTTAGGACTCTCATTGCCTTCTGTTTCACCATATTCTATGTATAAAAAGAAGAATACAATAGAAAAATACTTGCTTGCTGAAGTTATACAGTAATTATGTTGAAAGGTGCAATGGTTTACATTCAAGTGCAGTGTTATACCTTTGAGGGCCCATCTCTCATTTTTTTCATTTGATCTTTGTATTTCATTAGTTCAGCATCTAGTCTGGCAATCTTCTTATCAATGGACTCTGTCCTTGCATCCACCTATGTGAGGAGAATGGAGCAAATTATTCATACACATTGTTTGTGTTTGTGAGAGAGAGAGAGAGAGAGAGAGAGATTTATGAGAAAATGAAGTGTAGATGCGACCAACACCTCAGTCACCCTTTAACAACCTAAACCAGGATTAGCACAGCTGATGGTCAGTAGCCATTTATGCTGCTTTTAAACAGAACCAGACTGACCCAGTTGACAGTGTTTGGCCGTGTAAGATCCCACCATGCTGCTGACTGGGTGTTCCTGCTTGACTGACCATTTAAAGGCTGTCTAGGTCACAAATCCTGATAAACAACAATGGATTACTATCAAACTGTACTCACGTTGCCTATGCAGTCCGACAGATTCGGAGGAGGCGCTTTCGGCTTTCCCCGTCCAAATATTCTATTCATTTTCAAGACGTTTAAAAGCTGGAAGCCTTTAATTCCTTATAAAAAATATAAAAGCATGAAAAAAAACAAGGAGCTTTCCTTCCAGAAGACACCCGGAAGCAGTGAACGGACGAAAAATGAGCCTATTGGTTGGCATGAGTGGTTGTAGCCAATGATGTTTTAGCCGCTGTTGCCCTCGTGTGGCGAATAAAAGGACTGCACCTGTAAATCCAAACCTTTTGTCCCTAAGACCAAGACTGATTTTCTGCAGTCTTTGTTACCCTGCGACTATTAATGTGGCAGCAGTAATGGGCTTCTAATTTTTTTTTTATAAAATGGGACTTTTCCTAATCCCATTAGGAAAGATCTGACTCTATTAATACAGGCTAATGTTGGGTGATTGCAGTCTATGACACACAATTGATTG
This sequence comes from Polymixia japonica, assembly GCA_900302305.1. Taxonomy (NCBI): domain Eukaryota; kingdom Metazoa; phylum Chordata; class Actinopteri; order Polymixiiformes; family Polymixiidae; genus Polymixia; species Polymixia japonica. The sequence goes on along the minus strand of OMKK01042744.1, from coordinate 534 downwards.
ATTGAATTTATTTATGGATCAGAAGACAACAAATCCAAGGGATGACATGCAAAAGTGACAACACTTATTTCCAGCACGGTCCCCCGATGTTAAAACCAAATGACATACAAAAATAACATATAAAACACCACATAAGGTCCAATACAAGACATCCATCTTCTGCATATCTAAAAACAAAACAATAACATCCTGACCCAATACATAAGATAGCGCATTTCTAAAACCAACATTAAAACAATCTAAGTACGACCTGACAGCTATTAGGCTACTTTACCCCAAAGATATGAGCGAACCTGACCTTTAAACATTCCTCTAGAACCTGACAGTTTAATATTAAGTGGAAGGCTGTTCCACATTGAGATCCCTGTGTAGTAAAAAGAGCTCTGAGCCATAGACTTTACCCGCGGCACCTTACAGGAGCGAACACTGGCCCTGGTATCGTGTCCATGCTGCGTATGGACCATATCGATCTGAGCCTTCAGATAGCTTGGGGCTGTACCATTGACTATGTTGAACATGTGGTTCAGTTTCATC
>OMKK01042739.1:0-23762 GCA_900302305.1 Polymixia japonica | reverse complement strand
TTTAGCTAATTCTTTTTCCATTGCACTGTTGATTAACCATATTGATTAACCACCAAAGAGTCAAATATTTGTTTACTTGCATTAGCTGCACAACGTTAATATAATTATTAGAAAGTGTCCTTGACGTGCTTACTCACCATCATCCTTTCTATGTTGACCTCCAATTTCAACTGTTCTACCGTCTTTCGGGCATCTGCAATCTTGGCCATGTTGTTAGACATCCTGCTCCTTCCCACTATACTGTAAGTCAGTCAACCTGCAAACCTGCATCGAAATAATATAGACAATTTACTTTACTTCATCAATAAAGAAAACAAATGCTAAAAACACTATTCTAATGGGCTAACACAGTCAGTTCCTGAAGTACTGGAAGCAGCCATGCCATAATGAGAGTTTGTTTCAATTTGCTTGTTATTTCTGCTCCCTGGGTCTCAGCTGGATGCAGCACAGGGAGGGTCTCAGAGGAGGGGAGGGGCAGGCAAGAGCAGCGGTCCCCTGGGGGCCATCCGCTAGTCTACAAAGTAAATAAACCTAACTATTATCTGGCACTGTAACATTTTGCTTTTGTCACCTGTTCGCAAATGACAGCATTTTTTTTACCCTCTTTTGAAATAATTTTTTATTATTCCTTGAAATATTACATTGCAGGTATAAGAACAATAAAACACGTCTGTTTACACTTCGTATTATGTTGCTCAATTACTGGCATAGACTGACTGAAGATAGCTTCACTTTGTTGACATCATCAAACAAACATAATTAACTATAACTTTTATATATTATGCCTGATCCTAACACAAGTGTAAATAAAATGACTAGTTAATACAATATTTAGTTATGTATAAAATATATAAATTGAACTCCACTTGTAACATATGTTGTCAATTCAGAACACGGATAAGTAAAACGTTATTTTCAGGCATCTATCTGAATGACAAAATATGATTGATATTAATTTGGATATTAATTAACTTTCTGATGTTTGCTTAGAATTAATAATAATTGCTAGCATCACTTACCACAAGAAGACTCAGACAGCAACTATAGGGCTCCTGCAACTGTAGTCAGTTTGTGGTTGAACTGGGTCCACTACACCCACTTAGAGTTACAAATGAAGTGAGATGAATGGCAAAGATGAGGAGGAGGGCTTGAATAGGTTGCCTCCTCAAATAATTAGCTTCGGATCTGCCCCCTTGATGGGCTCGATGCAGCAGTTACAGGCAGCATGTGGCGTGACCTTCCTCTCTTGACAGTCTCTATCATGCACTTTGCTTAGATGATCAAATATAGTAAAAAATACCGTGTGTTTCAAGTCTGAACATTATAAATATTTATAGTAAAGTACCTGAACAGAATCAAATCCTTGTTTTGAGTGGTTGAAAGTGCAGTTGTATTGACAAGTTGATTTGCATTTGTCGCAATGTGGAATTTGAAAAAGATTAGTAAATATTTATGCATTTGAAACTACTTTCCATCTTTTGTAAAATATACACACAATTATTATTGTTACTACCACATACGCATGACCAGAGCCAGGTAGCTACGAGTAGCATAGCTTCTCAGGACACCACAGAGCATCATGAAACTAGTAGCCTTTAGGCTGCGGGGATGAGAGATTCACTCAAGATTATTTTCCATGACTTTAATCCATTTTGATTTGGAATACAGACAACAATCAAGTTTATAATGCATTGAAATAAATGTACATATCATGCTCATACTAGACTTATGCTATGTCTGATAAAGCACTTAGCCTAGTAGCCTAACAATAATGAATTATCAATTTCTAGGTCAGCTTAATTATGTGCCATAGTTAAAGGGTAGATTTTAAAATAAAAGTAATTAATGTGCCCTCGGATTACAGTTGTGTCATTCAATGTTACAGATAAAAATCCTACCAAAGCCCTGTAGACGGAAGCAGTTATGTTTTATTCTCTTATTCTTTTATCTTTTTATTGTTTTTATCTACTCTTATTTATGTACTTGTTCTCTGTTGCGTTTTTTAATTGTTGTTTGATTTCTTGTAAAGCGCTTTGGCTCACCTATGGATTGTTGTAAAGTGCTATATAAATAAAGTACATTTACATTTTAAATTTACATGTTATTGGGCAGTTAATCGTCACTTTGATTCATTTCCTGTCATTCACTCCATTACAAAACAACTGTCAATCAATGACTACCTGAAAACAGGGTGACTAACATTGATCCTCATCTTCAGACTAGCTGAACTGGCTTTATAAAAGTGGAATTGTACCTTGTTCCAAATCTACAATAAGTGTGCTATGCAAAACCATTCAAATGTACCTCGTTAAGACTTCTATGAAGCACAAAACAAACAGAAGGCTGTTGCATGCTCAGTATCATCGTTTACATTATATTTTATGTCAATATTTGCAGTACAGGACTTTTGAAACTAAGCTGTGTATTGAAGACCGTGTAGTATTGCAATACAGGGGAAGTGGTCAGTTTTTTTATTTATTGTGTGACGTTTCTCAGAAGAATGAACTATTCAACTGGTGACTATGCTCTGTCAAGGCTGCTGGTATTTCCTGTAGAGCCGACAGAGCTATTCCAGACAGCAGCAGGGGGCAAAGTGGCAGCGGTGTGGAGTTTAATGTCAAGTGCCTCATTATCAGTTGTTTCCTGTAGTAACTGATCTGTCTTAAGGTAAAGGAGCACACCAGAATGCCTGCTTCAATAATCTATCTATCTATCTATCTATCTATCTATCTATCTATCTATCTATCTATCTATCTATCTATCTATCTATCTATCTATCTATCTATCTATCTATCTATCTATCTCTCTCTCTGTCTCTCTCTCTCTCTCTCTCTCTCTCTGGCACACACACACACACACACACACACACACACTCTTGCATATTGTTAATTTATGACATCAAGCCATGCGCCAGCATTTGATAACAACCTCCTGTGTTGTTATCAAGATTTGACTACGTGTACCTTCACATAACCCAATATCTTACTTTCAATTTGACGATCACATTATTTCCAATCATTTATTTGGTTATACTATATTTCCTTTTCTCTCATTGCAGTGAACCAGCATCAGAACCACTTCCTGTAGGTAGGCACAGAAAGTAGGGACAAAACTATATTCTTAGCTAGTGAACTCACTGTAAATACAGAAATCAAGTGCATTCAAGTGCATAAATAAATGTCTGTTAAACACACCTGCAATTACCACTTTTCACCATAGGTGCCGCCAAAGAGAACGAAACGGAGATTCAAGATTGCCACTTTAAAGAAACTGATTAAATGCACTGGTAATAGTCTTAAAGCAATATTCTGGACATATTGTACCTAATGTTTTACTGTTGATGAGTGATGGTACCTACAGGCTGGAGGTCTCACCCTGGCCACCACCTCTGCATTCACCCTCTTACAGCCCTTACTGTTTACATTGTTTTCTCTTATGTCTAACGTTGTGTACCATGTCTCCTGTGCTCCAATAAATGAATGTCTCTGCTGTTCCTATGAGTGAGTTTCCTTCTCTTTCTGTGCCTGTGTGCCGTGGCCGTCATGATGATTACGGGGGTGATGAGTGGGACTGTACTAGCCTGGCTGCGCTGACGTCCTGCAGACTGTTGTGATGTCGGCCTGGCTGGTGATTCTCACTTCCTTAGTCTTTTATTATTACCGCATTGGTCCAATTGAACATTTGTCACCATCCCATTTGTAACTTGATTATAAATTGCCCACTCGACCTTCCCAAGGTTTCTTCCATTTTTTTCCTAAGGTCTTTTTCTTGTCCGATTGAGGGTCAAGGTCAGAGACTGTTGTTTAATTCTTGTTAATTGTGGGCTTGTAAGGCCCTTTGAGACTGTAATGTGATCTATACAAATAAACGTGATGTGACTATAGAGCCAACTGTAAACTTTAAGCACTTTTTCTACAGCAATTCTTCAATATTGTATTGAGTTGTGATTAGTAAACAATGAATTTACTCTGTTACTCTGGATTTCCACAAAAGTAAAAAAAATAGATCTGGTTTATAGCAGAATAATAAATAAATACAAAATAAAAAAATAAAACTCTGGACACTGAGGTTTTTCACAGCAGCCGAACCACAAAGAAATACCCTTTTTTAAACGTTCGTTATTTCTATGTTAGTTATTACCCCTGATATTTCACTGTGGTCGTGCTCTACTCAGGTAACAACATCTCTGGTTAATTGTGCTTCCTGCCACCTGCTGCCTCCCACCACATCCTGTCATATTTACCTTAGCATAGCCCCTCCCACTTTATACACAGTGACCCCCACCTACCTGTCCTCTGTAGTAGAACTCTACACTGTAAATCAAAGAAGTAGGTCTATGACAAAAGCTTAGTGCAAATCAGCTTGAAGAAGCTTGATTCTGCACCTTCCATGTCCTCCTCAGATGATTTGAAGTTTGCATTATTGAACATTAGCTCATTCTCTAGTAAGAGGTTTTATATTAGTGATTTTATTCCTCAATATGGTCTACACTTTCTATTTCTTACTGAATGTCTCTCGTCCACTGCCTCAGTGACATTCATTGAGGCTTCTCCCCCAGAATATAGCTTCTTATTTTTTGCTAGACAAGGCAAGAAAGGCAGTGGAATAGCAACCATCTTTTCTAACTTCACCTGCACTGAATGCACTTTTGGAGAATTCTCAACCTTTGAATATTTAGCCGTGGTTATTAGAACTCAACAACACATTCTTGCATTAACTATTTATAGATCCCCAAAGCACAATCCTAACTTTCTATCTGAGTTTTCTGAATTATTGTCAATTGCTGACTGTTCAGATTCTAGAGCAGTGGAATTTATGGAATAATCTCACAGACAATCTGAATAGTGCCTTGCTCAAAATTCTTGATTCTTTCGCTTCTCTTACAACCAGAAAACGCATCCGGATGAAATCAGTGCCATGGTTTTCAGATGACATCCGTGCACTCAAACAAATTTGTAGAAAGCTTGAGCTCAGGTGGCGCATGACAAAACAGATTTTTCGCCTTGCCTGGGTCGAGAGTTTTAAGAAGTATAGACGTGCACTTTCAGTTGCTAGGACAGCATGTTTCTCTCATTCAATTAACATCAATAAAAATAATCCACGGTTTCTGTGTGATACTGGATGCAGGCAATGTGACTCGGACCAACTGCACTCTTTCACAGTTTTAAATAATTTCCCCTGAGGCCTTTATCAGCCTGGTAACTGCTTCAAAACCTACAAACCTACAACCTGCATATTAGACCCTATACCATCTAATGCTTTTAAGGAACTGTTTCCTGTTTTAAATAGTCCTATTCTTGGTATTATCAATAAGTCGCTTTCCATGGGCACTGTGTCCTCATCTTTTAAATCTGCCATTATTAAACCGCTGCTTAAAAAACCTAATATTTATCTGCAAATTCGGAACAATTATAGACCAATTTCCAATCTTCCTTTTACGTCAAAATTACCCGTCATTCTACTGAAACTGCCTTGACCAGAGTAGTCAATGATTTACTAATTACTGTTGATTCTGACTTAACATCATTGTTGCTTCTTGACTTGAGATCAGTTTTTGAACCACAGCATACTTCTAAGTAGGGTGACCAGATCCCAGCAAACCAAATGTGGGACAAAGAGTTTGTTTGTGTGGGACAATGTGGGACACGTTACCAATGCTGAGAGGTAGTCTAAAAGTTTGATATAATGTCTATTCTATTTAGACTTGCTTATTTACATGTGTATACAAATTGTGATTTTCCCTGTTGGACGTAGCATAGGCAGCAAAGAAGGTGACAGGTTAACCTGCACTTGACCATGTGTGTGCAGTTTGATTGACATCAAACACACCCCCGTGATGACAGCCTTCTCTGCTTTCTTTGCAGCTATTGGATAAAAGCCAGATTTTAGAACCACCTGGTCACTCTACTTCTAAGCCGAAGCATATTGGTATCCAGGTGTCCATTGCTATGCTGACAATACACAGCTATATGTACCTGTAAAACCAAATTACCTTTCCCAACTCCTAAATCTAGAGGCATGTCTATAGGAAAAAAACAAAATGGATGGGTATTACCTTTTTGCTGTTAAATGTTGATAAAACGGGGTTATTAGTTATTGGACCAGCCAAATATGGGCATTTGTATGAGAACTTCAGTGGTAACATTGATGGCTGTATTATTTCTGATAGTTCGACCATCAAAAACCTTGGAGTGATTTTTGATTTTCGACTGACATTCCAGTCTCATATCAAGACTATTACCAAGACAGCATTTGTTCATCTTAGTAATATTGCCAAAATCCAACTTATTCTATGTGTGATGCTGAAACCGTAATCCATGCATTTGTGTCTTCCAGACTTGATTATTGTAATGACCTTTTCTCTGGTCTTCCTAGTTGTGCTACTAGAGGTCTTCAGTTTGTTCAGAATGCTGCTGCTAGAATCTTAACAAAGACTTGACCATATAACAGCCATTCTGGCCTCTCTTCACTGGTTACCAGTGCAAGCTAGAGATGATTTTAAGGTTCTTCTAAGGCCTTGCATGGACTTGCACCACCTTACCTATCAGAGCTAATTATACACCAGCACGTCCCCTTCTCTCTCTGGCCGCTGGTCTACTGGTCATTCCTTCAGTTGTATTCAGATCATTTGTCTACCGTGGACCTTATATCTGGAATGGCTTTCCAAAAAGAAGCACGTTCAGTTGAACTCTTTAAATCAAGACTGAAAACCTACCTTTATTCACTTCATTACAGCCTACCCTAGAACTTAGTCGGCTCCATCACCTTTTTTAACGTCCCTTTAAAATTGATGTTTTTAATTTGGTTATTTATTTATTTTTAAAAATTTTATTATTTAATTTGCATGCTGTATGTTTTGTCCTATGTGTTCTTTTTAATTGCAAAGTGTATTGGGACCGCTGCACGGTGATTCTGCACTTTAAATAAAATTGATTGATTATTGTTTTTATTATTATTATTCTACTACTACTACATTAAACAAATTCCCGAAAGAAACATTATTTTTAACATTGCGTTTAACTCCACCTTTCCTATGAACTTAAGAGGATAATAAAGAGCATCCAGGGATGTACCATCATGATTGAATGTGGGCGTGTATGAACGCATCGCTGCTTGCTGAAAGTTAAAAAAGACGTCAGACGACATCCAGCTAAAATTATATTAATGTATGGCAATACACTGACGCCAATTCCGAAATTAAACATTTTTGTGGTGCAAAAATCAAACCGGTGACGTTTTCCTGAGAGCACTCTACCATTTGAGCTGATCCCTCAAGTTACCAGTCACCCAGACACAGGATTGTGAATTAACGTTACACGCAGAACGCTATTTCCATGTGCTAGAAAAAGAGGGACGTGTTTCTTGAAAAAGGGGCAATCGGCGTTAAAAGCCCTTACATAATGTACGGATTGGTTGATGTTACATAATTTTATTCTAGATACCACTTTCGCAATTTGCTAACGTTAGTAATTGTAGGGTTTCGATCCGCGATAATGATTGGGAGGTTGGAATGATGATACGAAGATGGCGAGCGGGGTTGGAAGTGAGTAACATTGGTAGATAAAATTATATCCGGTAATGCTGACTGTTTCTAGCTATTAGCGAGTTCCTGCATTACTGCCACCGCTCCCTGCAAGACAGCATGCATGAATTGCAGTCATCATCACTTGCGCTGTCTGTACATTGACAGATCAATGTACACTAACGCAACATCAATAAGCAGGGTTTGCTGTTTACCACCAACAGTAGAAAACAAATGCCATGCTTTAGCTTATTCTGCCAATATTAGCACATGCTCACGATGTGTCTAGAGTCTAGACAACGAAAGTGACTGCTTAATAGCTTATGTTAGGCAGCATTAGATAACATTGAAGTTAAGCCAAGCTCAGATAAAGTATGATACTCTAGGCCTGAAACACTGGAATTGGCATTGCTAAAATTGACCATGCAGTTGGTAGCCAAGGCTTTGGTATGTTTTTTTTATGTATCCATATTCAGGTTTATCCATCTTTTTCCAAATCTCTAGAACACAAGTTGCTTGCCATTGGACCAACTGAGCCATGGTCAGTGAGGGAAAAGCTGTGTCTGGCCACATCTGTCATGAAGAGCGGAGACCAGAACTGGTACTACATTTGTTTTTTGCATTAAATACCAGAATGCCAAATCTCCATTCACTCCAGTGATTCTATGTTGCATTAAGAATTATAAAATATAAGCTCAGAATTATACTGTATAATATAATGCAGCCATAGCAAGCCAGTCCTGTATGGGACTGTTAAAGACCTGAAAGCTTTTATTGATCAAGAGTTATATGGAAATGTTCTAAAATTATGTTTTGATACCCTACAAGCTTCATCCATCCAGATTGTGACAGATTGCGGGATTGTGACATTGTTATGATAGTTCTGTCCCAAATGGGTGGAACAATACACTCCCATTTTGATGTAGTATAACACTAAGTATGAAAATTACTCATTATCTGCGTAACTGCTAGCATAGCATAGCTGTTGTGCAAATGTGATAAGACTCATTCTTTTCTCCAAGAAGGGCTAGATGAGGTAGTTTCAGCATGTGCTAATCATGCTCGTCTGGAGACTCACATTGGAGGTGCGCTAGGTAGATTATATCTGTCTGGGTTTGGGGAACGACTAAGGCTCCCAGTGAAAGTGATATCTGGCCTGCTCTTGTGCACGTGTTGCATTCATTACCCTCACCAGAAGAATCTATCATAATAAGATAAAGGATGGATAGACCTGTAATTAAGGCTTCCTAATTTAGCTGGGTTACACTGCCGTGATGCTGCCAACTCTATTGTATTTGCAATTTCACGTCTAAAGCGTAGCATCTCCCAGAACATTAGGGAAATAATTTTGGAAGAAATAAATTAAACAACCAGTAAAGAACCAATAACGTATTTTTAACCTATTATAAACCAGGACAAAGGACAGGCTTAAATTCAAAGCATAATTTATCTTCACATTAGGTTTGATTTATTCAATTCGACAGGGTGTCTGTCAGTCGCGCCATCAAACCGTTTGCAGAACCTGGCCGACCTCCTGATTGGTTCTCTCAAAAGGTATGACAGATGATTCTGATGAAACATAACACGTAATATAACAGAACACAACTAGCAGCATATCGTACCATTTCCTTCACCTTTTCTATTGACCTGACTGTAAACATGTCTTGATAAAATGTCTGTTAAAATGTCTTGATTCTCCTTTTTGCCTCCGTCGCAGCACTGTGCCTCCCAGTACTCCGAGCTCCTGGAAACAACAGAGGCCCCAAAGTAAGAACAGCAGTTACTTTTCCCCCCTTTGTGCAGCTTTGTAGACGCGTGGGCTGGATTACGTAGCGTTATACATTTCACGTCTTAACACCGAGACTAAGCGTCGCGGTATCTGTTGCCCTCAGACGAAAGCGAGGCGAGAAAGGCGAAGTGGTGGAGACGGTGGAGGACGTGATCGTACGCAGGCTCACGGCCGAGAGGATCGAGGAACTGAAAAAGTTGATCAAAGAAACGCAGGAGAAGCACAGGTTCGGACGGAGCACGCCGTTCGACATAACATCACGACATCTCAGTTACAGAAACATAAAGAAAAGCAATCGTACAACAGCATCAATTAGCGTGTTATTGAGATGTGTTTGACCGGGCTGATGACAGATGAGGTGTTGTCTCTACAGAAACCTGAAGAGAGAGGCTGAGCTGATTCAGGCGGGACATCTAGACTCCAAACTGGAGGGGGTATGGGAAGGAATTGTGCGGTAAGCAGTGTCTGTACCTGATCTATTTTTAACACTGAAACATCTCCATTTCCGATTTCCAAATTCTAGCTCCTAGCCAAGTCAAAGAAACCTTTTTACGTCCGTCAGGAAGAAGAAACTGGAAGAGGAGGACGCAGAGCTGAAAAGAAAGTCCACAGATGCTGCCTATCAAGGTATCTCTCTGTTCGTCGGTTTTGACTCGTCGAAAGCTTGTTTTATTATTGAAAGAACGCAGCTTTTATTTTCCCAGTCGAAAGCCACATAGTTGCCGATCCCCTTTTTTGCATGACTGCGCTGAAATGTCTTCGCCCTGCTGTCCCTCCAGCCAGACAGATGGCGAAGAGCACGCCCAAGCGAGTGCCTAGCGTTACGGGGCTCTTGCCCTCCGAGTGCAACTCCCCGAGCCTTGAATTCTCACCTGGCGACGCGCGCCAGCTCCTGACGGACGATCCTGCTTCCGCAAGGAATGTGAGTCCCTGCCACTTCGAGAGAAGGTCTGGGGATCACTATGCACGCCTCTCCTTCAAAACGTTTACACGTTACAGTTATTGTTTTTGAGAAATTGCCACAAACTTGCTGTAACCGTTTGTTAGTAATAACTGCAAGTTGATGCGGAATGAAGGCATTTCTCTCAATATTCCTGCAGACCATTCAGTTGTATTCATTGAGCTGTAGTAACTGCAAGAATAAGTAATAGACTATGAAAGGACTTGTTTGTAATTTCAAGAGAAACGGTTTAATCCCGTATAGACTTGTACCAGTATAACTAACAAATGCTAACATGAACTTGGTACTAGTTGTTTAAAAAGATGGGGGTGGGTCAAGACAGGGATAGATTGGAGACACTTCAGAGAGTAGATTAGGGGTCGATCAGCCAAAGTATTCTTAAACCGGTATGGTAATGTTACAATCTACTACTCATGCACTCTCTGTCTTGCCAGGCCGCAGGATCAACCGGGTTCATGCCTTTAATTGAGTCCTCTGGGCCCGGTAATGGAGAGGTCAGTCAAGGGTCTATTCTGGATGACTCTACCCAAAAGAAGCTCCTGGGCCAGAAAGCCACACCTCCACCATCTCCCCTCTTATCTGAGTTATTGAAGAAAGGCAGTCTCTTACCTACAAACTCCAGACTGGTATGTCTGAGAGGACTCATTATGCCAGCAATATCAGACACACACTTACATTGCCTTCGTCTAAGCCTCACAGATATCTTTAATTTGTTAAATTAAGGATATTTACATAATACTAAACAAAGGCCTAGTCAGATGGACAGTCAAACATATGTGTCTTTATATCCTAGATTGGGGAAGGTGACATGTGCATTGGTCACATGACAGGAACACATGACCTACAGCTGGCTCCACCCAATCCACCTGTGTCCCAGGCAACAGGTACATAGACGCAAACTCACATATACAGTATATGCACATCCACAAACACATAAAGCAAGATAGGTCCTGGATGTTTTTGAGTTCTGTACACAACCTATCTGTATTTGTGTAACATTTTATGAAATAAAATTAAAAAATAAACATTATTAAGTTAGCAGTTACAACTGTTGTACCAATAATTAATATTGGCACACTATAAATCATACCTAGCCAGCTAAATAAGGGATATTTTCTAGTGGCTTTATTTATATTCACTCATTTTGCTGCTCGACTCACAAGTCTAAATGTGTACTGTCTAGGTGCTAGTATCACATTAGGTATTTGTGTATACCCTGGCTAGCTTAAGGCCTCCACTGCTTTGTTTGCACTGTGTGTGTGTGTGTGCGTGCGTCTGTGTGTGCGTGTGTGTGCGTGCCTGTGTGCGTGCGTGCGTGCGTGCGTGTGTGTGTGTGTGTGTGTGCACACGTGTGTGAATACTCGCATGTCAGGTGCCCCTACGTTGTCTCGTCTCCTGGAGGCTGGTCCCACCCAGTGTTCTGCTCCGTTAGGTTTCCTGGCCAGTCCTGACTCAGCGTCCAGCACGCTCCCCTCTGCTGCTGCTCCTGTTCCTGTGGATTCTTCCATCTCGCTCAGCACAGGTCTGTCCCTTTGCTCCTCTTTCAGCCTGTTTCCTGACCAAGTAGTCACCGTACCACAAATCACACCTCTTCACTCTCTCCTGGTCATCTGACTGACTGTTATTACTTCAAATATAAGGAAATTGAACTTCAGTTTACATGACAATATATTACAGTGTATTGTGGAATAAAAGAGGACTTCGCTTTTATTATTTTTATTATTCAGTGGCTTGCAAAAGTTGCACTTTCACAAAAAACTTAAAATGAGTGATGTATCTCATCTCACTGTTATCCCAAAATTATAACATTGTTGCACAAATGTTTTTGTTGGAGAATCCTAGTTTTGTATAAATTAATGCTCAATTAAATTACATTAAAAAAATAGCACAACCCGGCACTTTATTGAGGGATACTGAAAAATGTGTTTTTCATGCTGATAAGTTGTTTTATATGCTTTAGATACTAAATGGTCTCAAAGAGCTGCAAATTAGATGCAGTGGATCCAAATATTTAATGAATAAAGACCAAACCAAAAATATTTCTGAAGGGACTACTTACACCCTAGGGAAAGGCAAGGAAATGTTTGGAGGTTGAAATGCCATTTCAACAACCTAAAGGTCAAGTTTGAATAAAATAAATAAAATGTTGGAACGAATTTTGGCTGTTTTGCAATTTAGTCCAAATTAAACACAACTTCAATTTTTAGAATCTTCCCAGTTAGAGCAATTTGTGTAGCTCTAACAACCCCGAATAAATCAAGGAGGGTGAATACCCTTTCAGCATCATATGCTCAGTAAATAGCGAGGGTTCAGAGTGATATCCGATGCCCATGCTTGTCTGTGTGCAGAGGGGGATGTGTCAGCACCGTCAGTGTCCTCTGGATGCCAACCTGTCCCTGGGGGTGGGAAGGCATCCGAGTTCACCGAAGAGGACGTGTCTGTGTCCTACATGGGAGATGAACTGGACCTGAAGACCGTGGGGGACATCATCGCTATCATTGAGGACAAGGTACATAGCAAGACCAAAACTACTTTTGCTCAGATTAGTTTAGGATAAAAAAAAATCACGTAATGAAACGAGTCTTGTGGAGGTATATAGTAAGATCTCTCCTTTTCCCAGGGGGATGAAAACGCAGAGGCTTTGGACGCCGCTGCAGTGGAGGCCGCTTTGTCCTTGTGCGAGGAGAACGGCCACGCTCTGTCCAGCGCCTGGGAAGCTGGACCTTTCAAACCCCACGAGTCCGACCCCGTGGTGCCTCCGGGTGTGCCGCGCCCCTCATCTCTCCACGGTAGCCTGGCGGGGAAAACGGATGTCCCCGAAACTCGGGGCGGAACTTCGGCTCCGATACCCTCCCCGTGCGATAGTCGGGATAACTGTGTCCTCGCGTACCCTGCAGGACTGAGGGGACTGCCTCCCGCCTCCTCGTCCTCGCGCGGCTCAGTGGCTCCGGAGCGCTCCCAAACCGGTGCCCCTCCGCGACCTGAGGCCGCCGCCGCCGGCGAGGAGGAGGACGGGCTTCTGGAAAGCCAAATTTCACCAGAGGTTATCATAAAGTGTGAGAGTGAGAACTGGACGCAGCGAGGAGCTGATAAACCCCACGGAGGTACGTGCAACCCGCAAATCAACACTCTTATGCACTTGCTTCAAAACATGCAGTTTGCATGCAACTATGCGTTTTGCATAACCATTTCCTTCTTATTATTCATCTTTACTATCTTGGCAGACTCAGTATTAGAAGATAGCCCACTGACAGAAAGGCACCCCAAGGTACACCACCCAAATGAGGACAGAGCTAACATGATGCCTGTAATTGCTGTGCTGTGTACTGAAATGCAGTGAACGTAGACTAACCACACAGCCGGGTCTGTTACAATCCCTCTGCGTCTTTCTCCGTCTTTGCAGGAGCTGAAGGCGGAGGGAGGGGTTAGCGACGGGGAAGGGGAGAGCGTCTCGGGGTCTCGAGCGGACGTCGAAGGGAAGGGGCCGGGAGCGTGCGGAAGACACGAGGAGGGGGACGGGGCGTTCCTGTCGGAGCTCGAGGGCGAGACGGAGCTAGAGCCCCCGGCCAGCGAGAGCGAGGACGGCTATAGCTTGAACACGGCTTCCTCATCCCTGCAGCTCCACACCACCGCGGACTCCATCCCCAGCAGCCCGGCCTCATCGCAGTTGTGAGTAGACGTAGTAGACGTACACACACACACACACACACATACACAGAGAAGGAAAACGTACAGTGACGTACAGTGAGAAACGGCGGTAATGCCGTGTGCTATTCACATCAACGTCCATTTCTGGTTCACGTTCTGGTTCGTCTCGACAGTATTGTTTTCGTGTTGTGGCAGACCGCTCTTGAGAGGCACACTATCACAGGGAAAGTCATACACAGATGGTTCGTAAGGCGCAAACAAAAATGATTTATTCATAAACGTGGGGGAACAAGGAAGGCGTGGGGCTGACAAGGAACTGAACTGAACTGCTTCCCAGGTCTGGGGGTTTTCTTCGTTCTTCACCAGTGTTGGGGAGACACGACCTGGGGGAAACACACACAGAGGGAAGGGTCTGATGATCAGGTTACACTAGGCCTCTGTAATATTACTAGTCCAGTCTGTTTTCCAATCCGTTGTCTCAGGTCCGTCTCCTGGGGGCAGCCACTTTAATCGGTGGTCAGAAAGCACAGCACAGGTTAAGCACAGAGGTCCAAATTAAGCCTGTCCAAATCCAAAATCCAACATCCAAACATACATTCACTGTTTTGCTTTGTCAGCCTTGTGTGCGAGTCTGCCTGGCCTCCGTCTTCGCAGACACCTTCCTCTCCACAAACTGACTTTGACCTCTCCACAAGCAGTACTTTATATAGGGGGTAGAATCTAATTTCTGATTCTCTGTGGCTGGGTTACCTCCATACCTGCATACCTCCAAACTGTCCCTCCCACGCCCTGCCTAACCGGCCTCTGTGTGGGAATGGGTGTGGTCTCTGTATGTGAATGGGTGTGGTCTCTGTGGGGGAATGGGTGTGGTCTCTGTGGGGGAATGGGTGTGGGCTGAACCTCAGTGGAGCGCCTCCTCCACTCCGGGGCCCCACAATGTGTATTAAATTCCCCTTTACTGTTTCTCCTTGTCTCATATCAGTTCCATGTGCAGTGAGGACCAGGAGGCTATACAGGCTCAGAAGATCTGGAAAAAAGCCATCATGCTGGTATGGCGTGCAGCTGCCAATCACAGGTTAGCACTTCACTCTTAACCGTTAAATCTAGCCAATGATCTCAGGCATCTTATATCATAAGGGGTTTGTTTTCTACTATTGTTGAAATAGATGCAATTGTGCCAAACCTGTTGTAGATACGCAAATGTGTTCCTGCAACCAGTAACAGATGACATTGCACCTGGGTACCACAGCATTGTGCACAGGTAAGCGTCAGTTATGTACGTTGTGGGCATATGTTAGCTAAAGCATATTTCCGTTAATAACCTCCCCTAGTCAACAACTCCTTATTACCGTATGCGTTTTTTTACCTACCTCCCCTCATTAAAAACACTGATCTCATCTCCCCCTGTTTATACCCGTTTCCAGACCCATGGACCTGTCCACCATAAAAAAGAACATTGAGACCGGTCTGGTACGAACCACCGCCGAGTTCCAGAGGGACATCATGCTAATGTTCCAGAACGCGGTCATGTACAACAGTTTGGACCACGACGTGTTCCACATGGCCCTGGAGATGCAGCGCGACGTCCTGGAGCAGATCCAGCAGTTCCTAGCCACCCAGCTCATCATGCAGACGTCTGAATCCGGCATCAGCGCCAAGAGCCTGAGGGGCCGTGAGAGCGCACGCAAACAGGACTCCACCGACAAGGTGCTCCTCTAGGCTTTTGTGTTCAGATAGACGGATGGGATAACAAAATGACTAGGGCGAGGTAATAGAATGGATAGGAGACTAGCATGATGTTAAAACAAAGGGGAGACTAGTGATATATTAATACAAAGCTGTAAGACGGTGATCTTTCTATACAAGCGTCATATCAGGGATAATGTACAGCGAGCCGGGGTCCTGCATCAACCTGTCGGGGTTTATTTCGCAATGATGACCGGCTCACTACATTACCCCGCTTATTACACGGTTACTTACTAAAGAAATCAATCATTTGACACAAAATATAACAACAAATATTGATTTAATATTTTATTGCTTCCGCTAAAACAAACAATCTGTTAGATTCTACGTTTGGAATTGCGTCCATAGCAACGGTCTGCTGAACTTAATTTTTTAATTTGTGTCATTCATTCGTGACAAGAAAATGGATAAAGCAAATTGTAGAAAACCAAAAAAAAGATCTTTAAACACACTTTCTCAAAGTCTATCAGTAAAGCAGTCATTATGCACAAACAGAACGCACGGTAAGGACAACTAATTCAGGATTTCTACAAACGGTGCGACTTAATTAGATGTGATAAAATATCTAAATTTCTTGGTTAACAAAAAGCTTAAGGAGCGATAACTCCACTCCACAAAAGTCCAAAATCACTCGTGAACGGTGGCAACTGTAAGTCTCTTCACCGTACGATTGATATTCTCTTACTTCTGCCAGGCTAGAAGAAAGCGTTTTTTTGTGATGAATGTGTCATGCTGTGTGTGTGGACAGTGATCTGACAGTAATCCATCCTAACTCTTTCTCTGACTATATCCTTTGCTCATTTTACAGGACAGTGTCTCCATGGCCTCTCCTGCCTTCCTTCTTTCTCTGTTTGTAAGTATCTATCCTGCAGCCTTTACCCTGCAGCATTTCCCTATCCCACAATTCCTTTCCACAATTTTGTCTTCTACAAAAAGTACACAAAGCCCGCATTTCATGACGGTGTATGTGGAGCTAAAACCGGTTAATAAACGCCCTGGAGAGCCAGAACATGTTGACACAGCTAGAGATAGGTCTATTTCAGCAGGGCTATCTCTCACGCGCGGACGTTTAATCTAGAACGATTCCGCAGGTAGTTTCTACAGCGTTTAAATTTGTATTTCAATGAAGTAGTTAGTTCGATCTGTTCTGAGTTACAGACGTTGACACTAACTTAAGTCAAATAGCCAATGGCTGTTTCTTTCTCTCTTTAATTGTGCAGGATGGGGGCACCAGGGGGCGCCGCTGTGCCATTGAAGCTGACCTCAAGATGAAGAAATGACCACCCGAAATTTATGTCAGATTGATGTTCTCCCCAGACTAGGTGAATGGCGTAATTATAGGAGGTTTAACTTATTTTCTGTCAGGTACACACGGACACGCCCTGCTTAAAGTGCAATGAGCCTAGTGCTTGTAGTCAAGAGTAAATGAGATCTCATGTCTTTTCAGACAGATGCACAGACATGGATTATGTACAGTCCTAGATTAAGATGGACTACATGTTGTTTCAGAATCATTTGATTTCTGAAAAAAAAAAAAAAAAACTACTTTGAAAAAAAATAAACCAGACCTCTAGTTTACCATGCGCTTACCAATA
This sequence comes from Polymixia japonica, assembly GCA_900302305.1. Lineage (NCBI taxonomy): Eukaryota > Metazoa > Chordata > Actinopteri > Polymixiiformes > Polymixiidae > Polymixia > Polymixia japonica. The sequence goes on along the minus strand of OMKK01042739.1, from coordinate 6,501 downwards.
AGAGTAGCATATTCTGATATGGATGAGCCATTTGTACTCCCTTTCATAACTAGCTGGTTCATAATTAGATTTTTTCTTAACTGAAAATGACAAGTTAGACAAAGTATATTTCTGAGGAGTTGTGTTATTGAGCCTATCCACACACATACAGCCCTACCTCCTCCCAAAAAACACCCGCAAAGGTAGAAGAGCAACCGAGATGAAAGACAACATGACGAGACAACATTTTTTTAAAGACCCATTAAATTGTCTGTAATAGCTCAGGTCTGTAACTCTAATAGGCCAACGTTATCATGTGAATATAAGTTAGGCTCAGTAGTAATACCTTTCCATAGGTTTTATTTAATCAGAGCCAACTTAGTCCACTTGACGTGAAGGAGGCAAATGCATTACCCTGGTCAGTGACTTTGCCTGGGTCTTCACTTTGTTCATTTTTGTTGTTTGCTGTTTTACTTTGTTTCAGAAATATCTGTGTGCTTTAAATAATTCCATAACAAGCTAACACTCCGTATGAGAGCTGTCTCTTTCCATTGCAGATAATTGATGTATTAAATCGATGTTATCAACATGACAGGCTATTTAAAAGGCACACGGATGGTCTTAATTAGTAAATATTGAAGCTGTAGTCAAGTTGGTGCGATAGCTCACATTCAAACAGGTGCTGTGAAAACAGAAAAAAGCATGAGATTGCCAATCTCAATGACTGAAGTCAACTCGAAGGCCAAACATATTGAACTGTGTCCTTGAATGTTGAGCCGTGTCTGTGAAAGCTGGCCCATAGTCCTTGAAGCATTTGCCCAACTGTCAAGTCAAATATCGCAAGAAATAATATGTTGAGAGGCCCTTGACCAAGCATATTTAAGCTGCAGTGCAAATGTAAAAAAAACAACTATACAGTATATATAAGACAACGTTATTAATAAAGGGCATGCTCCATTGTGTGTATGATGCTTTTCTAAAAGCAGTAGTGAATGGTTTAACATAATAAATTGTGTTGGTGAGGTGTTGAGTAGCTTTCCACTACTTGGGAGTGTTTGTGTAATGTTTTATATAATGACAGCAAAAGCCAAGTGTTTGTCAGCTGATTGTTAACGGTTACTGTGGATCAATAAACCAAGACACCGAGTTGTTGAATAACTATTTAATAAACCAGCCTGAAATTGTGCTCAGTACAAATGAACCGGACATCAAGTTAATAGGAGACAGCAGAAATAATCTAATGCTTTTACTAAGTTACAATGTTCACTATCACTAACTGAATATATATGGCCGGTGAACTCACCGCTATTAGCTTGGTGTCTGACACATTTTCTTCTTCATGTGCTGGCTTCAGCATCTGACTAAATTAGGTATTCAAAGATTTAAACGTCCACTAAACAATTTCTTATTTTGAAAATATATGTTGGACAGGCCAAAACTGAATCTAATGACATTTTCGTTTGTTCTCTGTGGTATTTTTTGCAAAAAAAACAACAAAGGAAAATCTGCAAAATTCTGCAGTGTTTTGCCAGTGTACTACCACCATTAATGAACACAAAAATAGGGTTTGTGTATATAAAAGCAAAGGTTTTAGGGGTTTGTAGTTTCTGTTTGGGCATGACCATTGGTAGACTTGAAATTAACAGTCAAATGCAGATGATACATTTCCCTATTGAAATACTTAAATTAATGAGCATTTAATGTGAAACACATAAACAATAAGATGTCAAAATAAATTAATACATAAATAAATGACTGAAGCTTCTCACTAGGCATGCAATAGGTAGCAGGGGTAGGGGACACAAGGTTGAAATAACTCAAAGTGCTTCAGATGAACCTGAACAATTCAACAGTATCACAACAGGCTAAGGCAATTTGGCAAGTCGTAGTGCACAGCAAACGTATGACCGTCTATGTAGGGTTGTAGTGGTTTGTGGTTGGTACAAAGATAAAAGCTCACACGAATCTTAAAAAAAAAAAAAATCAACAATGTTGGTCTCCCATTATGACAGTTAAAAGTCACGTTTTCGAGATTCTAGCTTCGGGAGAAAGTTGTTAATGTCCGCAAATATTAGATAAGACTATCCAAGATTGTTGGATAGTGAGAGTTCTGTTAAAGGTCAGATTTTCCCTATTAGAAAAGAAAAGTCATTAAAATGAAATATGCTTTATAAAACATCTATAAAATTTGGGCGGCAAATTGTTTTTTTCTGAAAAAAAACAAAACAAAAAAAAAACATTTAAACTCTTACACGTGGTCTACTATGTGAAGAAACCGTAAAGTGCTGCATACCATTTTTCAGAGAAGGTTTTTTTTTTTTTTTCCACTAACAGGTTTCCAGTATGACTCATCATAAACACTGAGGCAAGTGCACTTTGTATGAACTGGAATCCTTGCTTGTGACGAGTCAAATGGACTTCTTCAAACCTGGCCCCTCTCTATAAGCAACCGTCTTATAACCTGGAGCACTAGTCAGCGTGTGGCAGACAGTTAAATTGTAAAACCTATGCGAAGCTCGTGCAAAAGGAGATGGATGGATGTAAGATTAAAATATTCCATAAGAGATAGCCTAGAGAGAACAGCAGGTTTTAAGATAGATGTTTGGCAAGCACAAGCTTTTTTTTTTTAAATTTTTTTTTAAGAACGGTATTTTAAAAAAAACATGGTCATGTTGGTGACATTTCCAACTCTATGATGCCTCCTAATACAATAGTGCAGTAGGCCAATTGCCTAATAAACTACAGACATAGTTCCTTCCTTTGAGTATATATATGCCCAATGTCCTCTGTCATTTTACAGTACAGAAGGTCTCACTTTTGTTGACAGGTTACAGTTGTATGCAAATCACTGTACTGAAACGTATTACTTCCTACACGAAAGGATGAAATACTGTTAGGAACATTCACTCAAAATACCTAATAAATAAATACACTCAGATTTCACTCTCGACACAAAAACAAGGAAATAAATAAATAAGGTAAACCACAAATATAGGTGACTAACATAACGTGTTAAATGTGTGGACGCGCGATCTCCATAATAACCTCTGTCAGGCAAACCCCAAATCCTTAATATAAGAAAGTATAAAGGCTCTAGTACATCATATAACACCGCCACAGCGAGTCTGCACTTTATGTTGCTATCAAGACACAGCCAGGGTTGGCAGCTAACATGCAGCTCTCTTTCCTTCCATCCAAGAGGAGAGAAGGCACATTGTTTCCAGTGTGGTCTGCCGCTATGGTCTACCCAAAGAGACACCCAGAGAGGTCACAAAACAGCCAGATTGAACGAATTCAACGATTCTATACGTTTTAGAATAGTTCAATGTTCAAGAGAGAGCCGGAAAATAAAAATGCCTCCTCCTCTCAAATGATGCTCATTCCCCTCTCTGTCGCCCGGCAAAGCGGTGTAGCTTGTCACAATTATCCAGCCTCATGGACTCGGCCTTCTGCTTCAACCTCTCGTCCCGGTACAGCTGCCCGAGGTTCGCCAGATCGGATTCTGAAAAAGGAGAACAGAACGACAGAGAGAGGAAAACAAATCAGAACTATTTGTAATGAACGTACATAACCGCCGCGTTTTGTTCAACTGAATGTCACCAGCAACTAGAGGTCCGCTTACCGGCCAACGATTACACCTAGTTGCCAAAAGTAATAAGGAATGTTCCTCAATGAAGATGTTCTGTTATTCAAAGAAAACTTCAGCGTAGAACTAGGCTTTATTCAAGTCTGTACTACCTGCCCTATAACAATATCCCAAAAAAAAACATCTGTGTTGTTCCACTGCTCACTTACTTTGCTGCTTCTCCTTCCAGCAGCTGGTCTGCAGGTGGTCGATATAGTCACTTTCGATGGTTTTCTCCAGCTCATCCAGCGTAGCGCCCCGGTATTCCTTCTGAAAGCTCTTATCCACGTAGTACGGTACACCCATGTGCTGCGTTTCCCTGGACACCACCAATCCCATTGCCCTTGAAACCAAACGTTTAAAGCAGAATATAGAGATTTTAACTCTGGTGAAGTGGCAGTGGTAGAGCTTCGTGGGCAAGGTTGGTTTATTTTGCTCTTGCGTGGTCAATGGTGGGCACACTCACGGTTTGTAGAAGAGACTGTAGGGCGGGTTGGTGGCCATCATCTGAGTAAACACTGATATGAGGATCAGCACCAGCACGGGAAGGAGCTGCAGGAGGGCTGTGAAGGTGTTCTGTGGAGAGATAAAATCATAATGGGTCAGCAAAGCACACACGATATACAGGCTTCAATGGAAGAAGGCCTATTCGCTTTTGTTCTTTGAGGCGAACAACCAACACACTCTTAGACAAACAAGACTAGGTCAAAACCTAGTATATGGCTGGACCGTGTATGGTCAATGTACGAAATTGTGGCCAAAAGTCTTGTCGCCAGAGGGCTTTTAATTTGAAACACATACATCGGCCAATGGGGAAACTCCAACACTTGGCCGACCAATGGTGTAACTTCAACACTCAGTGATGGACAGACATTCGTGTTTATAGGGCTGGTCCTGCTGTTGTGGTCCAGACAAAAATATGTTGCTTGCCAAGACAAATACTGTAAATAGTTTAGTTTTCCAGAAATTATAAGTGCCATGGAATTGATCAAAATAAGACATAAGTCATTCCTTGCTGTCCAGTGAATGTCCTACCAGTGCCCAAATGAGGTAGAGCTTACCTGTTTAGAATTATGACTACAACAAAAGATGATCACTGTATGAAATTCACAATAATTTCATGGGTTTTATGTTCACGGTCATTGAGTGACTGACCTGACTGCGATTTTCCTCTGGCTCCTCCTCCCTCCTCTCATAAGTACGTCGACGACGAGGCTGGTAGAACTGAGAGTACGAGGCTCCTCGGTTGGTGTACACGTGGATGTTGCCTGAGGAGAGACATTACACACTTCTAAAATTTCTGCTGTGTGTGGGTAAGTCATTACCGTCTAGCCAAACACGCGCCCGCTTACCTGTGGGAAACCTTCCGCCAAAGAAAATATTGAACAGCTCTTCAGGTGAGATGTCGGCCTCGAAGTCTCTGTTGAAGCTTCGATAGTGTCCGTGATGGCTTTGGGCGGGGTGTTGGTGTGCAGCGGACGTTGAAGGTTGCTCCCCGTACTGATCATACTGCTGCCGCTTCTCAGGGTTGCTCAGCACTGCATATGCATTGCCTATGGCTGGGGGGAGAGGAGGTAACCAGCTTTTCACAGTGTTTCTCAGTGTGACATAAAAGCGGTCAAGATTGACTTGATTTGCACCAGCCTAAGTGTCTTTGATACAACTGCGCTGAGCAAAGTAGATATCATTTTTCTTTCTTTTACTGTGTATATTACGGTAAAAGGAGGGGGGCGGGTGTAACAAAATTTTCCTACATAGATCTATTATGTAACATGAGACAATATATTTAATGATATCATATAATAATCATGATTAAATTAGGGAGGTCATTAGAACATAGGTTTTGGATGTGCAATAACTGCTAGGTGGAATAAAACAAACGTGTTTTTTTTTGTTTTTTTTAAGTAAAAGTAAAATCAGTCTAATCAAATTGTGCTTATAAATAAACAAATCTGGTCTATTTATAATAGTTAAAACCTAAAAGAATTCTCCTGAAATCCTGAAAACGGGCATTTCTGTTTTATCTATTTTTTAGCAACAATGTTCAAATGTTGCTGTCCTACTTAAAAGGACAACAAAAAGCTGAACTATTTCAACTTTTGATGCAACATTGGCATTGTCAGAAATTACCATCTCAACAAAAATAAACAATGCTTGGTTTTCTGTCTCTTGTTCCCCAAACCATACCTTTGAATGCATCTGTAGCTCCAGGAGCGAAGTTCTTGTCAGGGTGGAACTTTAGTGCCAACTTTCTGTATGCCTTCTTCAGATCTTCGTCGCTGGCATTTTTGGGAATGCCGAGGATCTCATAAAAGTCCTTACAATTCTTTATTCTGCAAGATCACACCACAATGCATGTCAAAATACAAGCCTGAAATGCAAAAGTCAAAGAGTGGACACTATTGGCAACTTTCAGTCTCACTGTTAAGTGCTGAATAATAGCATGAAGACCACGGGTCAGAAGTCAGAACTTTGCTGTGCACCTGAGGACACCCAGACGCTGCTCCTCTGTGTAGCTCTTCTTGTCCTCACCACTCGCATTACTGCTTTCATTACTGTGTCCAAAATCCTCATCTCGCCAGCCAGTGGGAGGGGCTGCATGGTTTGCTTTTGGAGCAGCAGTGCTTCCGTTCCTAATTATGGCATCGATCAGCACTAGAGGAAAACAGGGTTTAAAGTGAACTGATAATTCAGGTGTATTGGAAAGACTAAGAAGGAAAGATGATGAGTGGCTTATAAACAAATAAGGCTATGGCCCTTTTATGTAAGAGCACTTCAACTTTTTAGAACAGTTCAATTTATTTACATTTAGCTCTTTTTTCCCCCAGAAATTATTAATTTAGGATTTAAATTGACAAGTCATACAAAGACAACAAAATAAAATGAATGGCACTTTT
>OMKK01042727.1:0-12246 GCA_900302305.1 Polymixia japonica | reverse complement strand
GACTGCAATTAACCCGCTAATCCTGCAAATCCAGCTAATCCACTAATGGAGCTAATCTGATAGACTGGAGAGCCTGTTCAATAGGCCTTCTCTGGAAACACACATACTCTCTCTCTCCTCTCCTCTCCCACACACACACACACACACACGGAGAGAGAGAGAGAGAGAGAGAGAGAGAGAGAGAGAGAGAGGGAGAGAGAGAGCCAGGCCCTCCAGCAACCGACCGACAAGTGCACAACTTTGCAACACTGTTTCCCCTTATTTAACATCCATATCACCTCTGCGGCTGAAATCCACGACTGACCGAGCCGCACACACACACGCGTTTTTCACGACCGCTTGCGAGACGCGGAGGCAGAGGAAAGATCACACTCGATTTCGGGGATTTGACTTTAACATTACAGCGAAAGCGATGGCACATATCTCCCGACTACCGCAATCCCAATCCCTGAGCTGGAAAAAAAGTGATATATACTCCGACTGGGAAAATACCCTTACCGCTTTCGTGTGCATCTGGAATTTGAACTGGTGCAGGTCACCGTGAATAGTGTCACAGATGCGAATTGCAAGAGTTTAAAAATAACAAAGAAAGCAGTCCGCTCTCCACCTTTCCATGGCTGTCTCTCTCTCTCTCTCTCACTGTCTGTGTGCAGCAGAGGCTCAGGAATACGTGATGCACAGCGCCCCCCGCGGTCACAACACGCATTACCGGTCATTTAAAAAGGAAGAAAATATCACTTTACTTGTTTTCTAACTTATGGAAGGATGAGAGAGACACACACATGTTGACCGTCGCCTCAAACCCCTGATAAATCATGCATTTGAAATGTAAAGGTAAGTCAAATGTGTGTGTGCATAATGGCTGACCTTTTTTTTTAAAGATAGTTTTGCATAATAACCTCAATGGATCACTGCATCAAAAAAGACTTGGATAGATCCTGATAACCTTGTGTAGGCAGCCAGTCTAACAATAACTCATTCAATCAGGGTAGAAGTGAAATTGCGAAATGCCATAGATGTGCTGCAAATACTGTCCAAAGTAAATGTCTACCCAACTTATGGCTAATTTCTTGTTCTGTCATGGCTTCTGACAGCTTAAAAAAATTAAAAAAAATCTGGGATTTACCTCAGTGATCTAAAACAACCCCAAACAAACCCAATTATTATTTAATGATTGGAGCCTTTTCAGAGAAAGTGTAATACATCCTTATAGACTGTTATATGTACAGTATTGGTTTGTCGGTAGAGGTTTGTAGAGGCTGTCAAACTCTCTGTCTGCACACCTGCAAACAATCAGGGCATATAATCAAAGACCAATGGAATTAATCGATTTGACTGATAAAAATGATTCCAGAAAAACAAAGAATGTAGGCCCATATGTTTTAAATAGACTCTAATCCATAGTTGCACCACATCACACATCACACATTAATAATCAGCTCAGATCAGCTCAAAACCTAAATGTATAGTAAAGGTCCATGCATACTTAAATTTGTTTCAAATATTTATACCAGCCTCATAAAAACTGAAAAGACCTCACATTTCAGCTAAAGCATTGAATGATCTTGGGTAACATAGTTTATACATCATAATGCTTAACGCTGCTGTATATGTTATCTGACTCTGACTGACCGATAGAGAAGGACAATTACACAACAAGCCGTTACAGTTGAAAACAAGATGGACTGTTCTCCTCCTCTGCAGCACCTCTCCGTTGCTCCTCTCCCCTGTCCATCAAACAACCTCACACACTACAGGAGAACAGATTCTTGGGAATTTAGAGACGGACCGGAATTGTAAACATAGTTTAGAAAAGAGGGAACACTCTTGCAGGCCTGAAGTGGAAGATCACTTGTTGCGATGATCATATCTCACTGAACATTCACATATCACAATGTCTGTTATTTGACCATAAAATAACATAAAAAATATTGTAACTACATAACAGTTTTAAATACAGCAAAAATAATGAAAATTTAAATACTCAGATTTTCTGAACAGAATTAAATATTTTACCATTCATTTCTATTCAATTTCTTAATTAATAAGTTCTTACTCTCCAACGTTTTTACATTAATTGGACGTTTCCCATTGTCTTTCATTGAAAATATAAGTGAATGAATGCAAAATAAAAATGAAAGTAAATTAATACTAAACCAATGAGTGTTTTCCACAGTAGCCGGGGAGGTCTTGAGGCCTAACTGTGTAAGACTGAAGGCGTTAGCTGACGCTGCCTGCAGCCAGTATAGGCCCTCAGAAGCCTAAGGTCAAGATTCCCTTCACCCTTGGGACATTCTATCTTTACAATCCCTGAGAAACTCAGACTGGTGTTGGGGTTGCCACATTCCAGAGAGTGTCAAACTAAAGAGGAGCGAGTGTCTTCTTATAGCACACTGGTGTTCTGGTACTCATGCTTTAAATTGTTAAATTGATTACAGTCTATATGCAATATAGAAACTACACCAGTGATGACACATGTAATGCAACCCTTCACTTTCAATGATGCTATTGAATACAATGCTGCTATTGTAATTGCTATAACATTAATTGCATGAAGATTTTTGACTATTCGTTGCAGTGACCGTCATGGCTCACTACACTGCATGTCTCTGATAGCATGTTGTAGATGGATGCTTCAAATGATAATGAAAAATATAGTTTTTAAATGCTGATTTACATGCAAATCAGCGCGTTTTACCTTAAGTCTGAACGTCTGCCTCGCACATCCTCCAGCAGTATATCCACTTACTGAGGGGTCCATTGCAAGGTCATTTACCAGGTCAGGCTCCAGTAAAGGTAACATCCCTCTCGCCACTATCAGATGGGAAGGCCCTGTCAAAGGAGAACGTTGCCATAATAGTTTGTTTTTTCCATCCATTTGGTCCTGTGAAAAAGGAAGAAATATGTCTTATCAAGTGTATTTAGGTAAAATTTGAAAATCAGTTCTAAAACTAATATGTGAGCCATGTAATGACGTTAAGATTGGTTTGATATAATCTCGTCTTTTTGTTTTAATAAGAATCCTAGATGCTGCTACAATCTGGAGAAGTAAGAATGACTGAATACAGAGAGTTGCAGTAGTCTAAAAGACAGGAGGACTTTTACCAGATCAGTGTAAAAACAGCTTGATTTTGGAAATGTTCCTTGATTGAAAGAAACAAAAGATTGCACCACTATCTTAACCTGTGTCTTAAAAACTTAAATTACCAGAGAAGTTACGCCTACATTTGGATGGGCCAAAAAGAACCACAGTGGTACGAAAATATTTGTAAACCCTTTAGAATTTTCAGCATTTCTGCAAACTGTAAATTGATCTTAAATGCATTTATACCTTAATCTAAGACCGTATCACACTTAGAGAACATAACTAAACAATTAACACAAACATTATACCTTTCGTTTATTTTTTTGAGGGCAATGACTCAACATCCGATTTCTTTGTTGAAAGAAGTACGTGAACTTCAAGGTTCATCAGTTTATAAGGGGATAATTAGAGTCTGGCGTTCAAGCTTTTGAAATGTCACAAAATAATTAAATTTGAATCGTGTGTTTCCATCAATATTCATTCCATTCCATCACTATTTATCACTATTTATAGAAAACTTTTCCACCTCAAGAAATCAAAAGCACTTTTCGTGATATTGAGGAAATTCTCCCTTCCGCATTTATAATTCGATACACCACAATTTGCATGAAAATGCTTGGATGGAAACCTAACTAATGAGCTGTGAGTTTTGGTGACCCTACCCTATGTAGGAGTACAACGCCGGTTCTCCACGATCAGAATCTGGCCTTCACCACACAAGTTTGTAGAAGTATGTCATGCATCCATCAAAGGACAGGTTACAAAACCATTTATAAAGAGTTTGGGCTCTACCATTCCACTTTCAGGAAGATTTCCACCATTTGTATTCTTTCCAGGAGTGTATGTCACTCTAGGCAAGGTGTACAATAATCCAGGAGGTCTCTAAGAACCCTGGGGAAACATTTAAGGATCTGCAGGCCTCTCTTGCCTTGGTTAATGTTCATGTTCATGTGGCCACCATCAGGAAAACATTAAACCACTACTGTCCAAGAAGAACATTGCCGCCTGTCTAAAGTTTCAGACAACCACCTGGATATGCCAGAAGGATTTTGGAAGAATGTGTTGTGGACAGACGAGTCTAAAGTAGAACTTTTTTTTACTTAAAGGAGAAATTCTATGTTTGGCGAAAAAACCAAACACTGCATTCCAACATAAAACTCATCCCTACAGTGAAACATGGTGGTGGCAGCATTGGACCTGCTTTGCTGCCTCAGGACCAGACCGGCTTGCCATCATTTATTTAACTATGAATTCTGAAAAGTACCAGCAAATTCTAGGGGTCATGTCAGGGCATCTTTCCATCAGCTGAAGATCAACAGAAGGTGGGTCACGCAGCAAGACAACGACAAAAGTCAATCTACAACAGAAGGGTTGAAACAGAAGAAATTTTGAATTTTGGAATGGCTCGAAGTCCAGACCTCAGTCCAACAGAAATGTTGCGGCAGGACCTGAAGCAAGGAGTTCGTACAAGAGAACCTGCCAACATCACTGAGTTGAAACGGTTCTGTAAAGCAGGAATGAGCCAAAATTCCTCCAACCCGATGAACAGGATTGATTGACAGTAAAAACGTTTGGTTATAGACTTTGCTGCTAAAAAGGGTGACACCAGTTATTGAAAACATTGGTTGACATACTTTTTTCTCACGTTTTCACTACTTTTTCACTGTCAATAGCACTGATTTAGGCTTTTACATTCAGTAAAACACCGAGCACATAGAACATAACACATGACAAATAACACAATAGCACAGCACATAGAACATAACAAGTAACGTATTTAGAAACTTGGAGTTGTGGTTCCTAGCTAAAGGAGAAAGATGTGCATAATCATTATAGGTCTTAATAGAATAGTGTTTGTCATTTCTGAAGTTAAGGAGTCCTCCTGAAGCTACCCGTGGCTCTTTCTAGTCTATAAAGTACCTCTCTGTCGAGAGCTTTGAGAGGAAAGTAAACTACTACCTCCGCAGGTGACTGGGTTCACCATGAAGCCTGAGCATTATCCCTTCATATTGGCAGAAGATAAACCTGAAACGCCCTGCTAGAAGCTGAGTGCGTGGTCACCTGTGCAGGAGAGCTGCTGCGGTTACAGGTATTCCAGTGACCCTGGCTGCAGTTCCTCTAGCTGGCACAGAACTGAGACCAAGGAGAAGGTAGAGGGCAAAGGATGCAGTTGAGCAAGCTGAGTCACAGCTGTGTCACATCATGCCGGTGGAGCGGGCAGCATCCAGACAGGACAAAAGCTGGACATTTTCCAATAACTCACTACAACAAGGCCGAAGGCCGCCTCTGCCTTCTCTTTTATTAACTCTGATACTGGCTTATCGCTCTCTTCCTGCCCCAGATAAAGTCCTCCCCTGGCAGACCTATCTCCTGCCCTCTTTACCCATTCCCTTCTCTAGACCATCACTTCTGTCTCTTTCCTTACTGGAATCATCAATACTCGCTGACATCTGGCTGCATACCATCTGCATTTAAATCAGCAAGACTCAGTCCTCTTCTCAAGAAACTTACACTTACACGACACCATATGTCTAAAACACTGAATGTGCAGGTCTCACATCTTCTCTCTCAGAATAGCCTGTTGGACCCCAATCAGTCTGGCTTCAAGACCGCTCTGCTCAGACTGAGCTTCCTTGCTGTCAGTGAAGCATTCCACTCTTCTAGGGCTCTCTCTTCAGTCCTCATCCTGCTTGACCTTTGACACTGTCAATCACCAGTCACCCCCCCCTCTCTCTCTCTCCTCTCCCACCTCCACACTAGATCGCCCGCTTCTATCTTCAGTTCCCACAACTTCTCCTACCGTTGCTACGCTGACAACACTCAACTCTACTTCTCTTTCACGTCCTCTGACACAGGTTGAGGTTCTGCTCACCAACACAAACTCAATCATGACCAGACTGAGGAACTGTTGTTCCCTGGAAAGTCCTGCCTTCTACAAGCCCTCTCAATCCCTATCGACAACAGAACAGTGACTCCTTCCCAGAATGCCAAGAATTTTGAAGTGACTTTAGTCAACCGACTGTCATGCAAGGCCCTCATTGTAGCCACAAGTCAATCCTGCAGGTTTGCACTCTTCAATATCCACTGAATCACACCATTCCTCGCTAGGGCCTTCCAGCTCCTTGTTTAAGCTCTAGTCACTTCCCATCTGGACTACTGCAACTCCTTCCTGGCATATCAAAGCACTCCCTCCAGCCCCAACAATTCATCTAAAACACCGCAGCCCGCCTCGTCTTCAGCCTCCTCTAGTTCTCCCAAGTCACCGCCCTCCTACACTCCCCCTACTAACTGCCTGTGGCTGCTCATATCAAATTCAAACCTTGGTGCTGGTTTACAAGGCTACCAAGAAATGCACAACCCCATATCTCTAGGGCATGGATCCGCTATAGACCAGCCTGCGCTCTGCGTTCTGCTATTACCAGCCCGGTCGTCCCTTCACCTGGTCTCGACCGCTCTTCCTCCTAGCTTCCCAACGGTGGAGTGACCTTCCCGCTCCAGTTGTGACAGCAGAGCCACTCCCCGCCTGGTTTTGTAGGCTGAACATTCGTCTTTTCAAAAGTACTTCACGTCACACTCTCCCCACATAATGATATCCCCTCTCAACTCATGTAATTGCTCTCTTAGAAAATCCTTTCCTGTCCTTAACTCTAGTTCTGTTCCTTTTCTAGATCGTTCTAAGGTCACAAGAATATTGTAAGGGAACTAAGGCACTGAGCTTTGTACTCGGTATTGTTTGGTTGCTTGTAATCTTGGTAATGTTGGAACCAAAGCTTATTTTACTTTTGCATTAATTGTTAGGTGAATCATGTCAAATTTAAATGTAGTCAAAGAAATACAATTTAAAAATATATTTAGTTAATACTGTTATTGGATATTAATGAAAGTGTAATTAATTAATTCATATTTTATTCAATTATAGGAGACAAAGTTCCAAAAGTTGATGTAAACATTGTACTTGAGGAAGTAAGTTTCAAAATGAATCTTTGAAAGCAGAACTCTCACTTTTAAGAAATGTTATTCTTATTTTTTTTTAAAAACGACTATTTTTAAATCCTTCAGCATCCTGGTAAAGTCTTCACAGAGAAGGAGGCCTTCATTTTTCCCAATTCATTCCTTTCACTCGTCTTTTGTTCCACCTGTCAGTGTGGATTTACACCCTTTGTAGGCCTTGGTTGAAATAAGCTTATCTTTGTTGAGGAATCTCTGATTAACAAAAGCCCATTAAGACATTTGAATTAATGCTCCTTTTCTGAGTGTACACAATAGAGATTTCACTTTTTCAATTTGGCTGTCTTTAAATAATTAGTAAAAATGTGAGGACATGTTGAACAACAAGGCAATCTTATGTTTCAAAGCAAGTTGCATTGCAACTGACAAATATCTGACAAAACTGATGCATTTAAAAGCATTAACGTGAATACTCAAGTTACACGAACAAGAGGTTTTGAGTGAAAGTGAGTTTTTGGTATATTTAGGTTATATGCTGTTCTAAGTTAAGTTCTAAATAAAATTCTACAAAGAGAAATATCAAAAGACTGTCAGAAAATGTATTCTGAAGTCCTGCTGATTTCCTTTGTCCTGTCTGAATATGTCATGGTTAACAAGCCTGGCAGTGGATTAGGCACAGAGGATTTAACAATTTGCAGATTTTAGTAGATATTCTATCTTACCGTATAGATATATAGAGCATCACATTCTTATAAGATCGGAAAAATCTAATTTAAAGTCCCATATCTATTCTGGTGACATAATGCCAAGGATATGTTTCTGTATTGATGCACCGAATGGCGAAAGTACCTCATCAGACACGACTCGTTGGCTTAAAGAAATTCACACAAAATGAGGCATTGAGTCCTATTATGGTCTTCACTATTTTATTACCGGGATGCACATCAAGCGATCAAATCAATTGATGTGCTTTGCTTTTGACGAGAGGGAGGTCACAACAGAAGCAGCAAAATGAAAAGCGAACATCCACAAGGACAGAAAGGCACAATAAACAATATAAGTTAGTGGCGATAGCAGTCTTCATCCTCAACGAGTCAAAAGCAGACATCATACCTACTATCTCCATTTGGATTTACCTGACTAATTGGCTCTTCGTTTTGTTGTGTTGAAATGCAGACTACTCCCAGCGTTTGTCTATGGATTGAGTATAGTCCTTCGCCGTCTGCAGTATGAACTGCCGCCATCTTTCGTCACAACAGAGTCCATCTGGCGATGGTTCTTCCCTTTCGACCCTCTCTCTCTCTCTGTTCCAGTCTCTCTGTTCTAGCCCTGCCTGTGTTTGTTGAGGGGGGGTTCCTATTTTCCAACCAACATCAAACTACCATATCGACAGGCTTATGGACCGCCCAGCAGGGGGGAAATATGAACATGCTGCACTGGGCTGTTGTCCTTATCCAAGCCACAGATTTACTGACCACATCTACTTTTGTCAGAATTATATGGATAGCGAGCAAAAATTCAGTTTAGCTCTCGGGGCCTTTGATTTCAACAAGGATGGTCTTAAAGCTGCTCCGTGGTTGCCAGTGAACACGTTGTTCCCTAAGATGTTCCAAGTAATGGGATTTGGAGTACGCTGCTTGATTAAGGCAAATTTGCTGTAACAAATATAGCTGCACAGCCGGAGATTTATAGACACAATGGTATTAGATCGTGGAAGACATGAACTAAACAAACTGACTTTGTTGTTCAATTCTGCCATTGTTTGTATCATGAAAGAAACATATTGATAGCAAACAAGAGCTCAGCCGGAAATTCTTTGATCATTTCAGTGGAAATTAAATTTGGCCCAAGCAGCCTCATGCTATATATATTTTTTTTTTTTTTGAAGTGAGACCACACTCGCATTCTCTGGTTTCATCCAGCTAATGCGTTTAATTTAAACGGACACTACCTTTTTCTACATCTGAACACTAAGGAATATCTTGTTTACTGCCACTGTCACGTTCCGCCAAACACTTTCAATGAACAATAAGAGAGTTGAGTTTCAAAATGGTAGATGGTCTCACCTGCCTTTCCTGTTGCGTGGGTCGTTGGATCTCATGTCTGTCGTCCGCCATGACTGGGTGCAGTCCCCTACTTGCCCCTCTGTAATACTTTCTTATATTCATGAACCTGTTTCTGTCTTACTAGTGCTGAAAGATGAGCATCTTTACTTCATATTGCAGGTTCAGCCTTGCAACCCGATTGGAGGAAACAGGAACCAGATGATTGTCTGCAGAATCGTATTGTAACTATGGTAACAGAACCAACAGGCATGAGTGATCTGCTTCTAATTGCTGGGTAAACATTAGGCAGAGTCCAGTTAATGAATTTGATTACAGTCCATTACAACCCAGTCAATCAAACCAAAAAGGATTTAAAAATTCAAAGGAAT
Organism: Polymixia japonica; assembly: GCA_900302305.1. Lineage (NCBI taxonomy): Eukaryota > Metazoa > Chordata > Actinopteri > Polymixiiformes > Polymixiidae > Polymixia > Polymixia japonica. Next base: position 2,779 of record OMKK01042727.1, on the reverse strand, counting down.
AAAATAGCGTCGTCCACACAGTCAAGTTAATTTCTCGACAGAAATTACACACTTCAGCCATGGTCGTTTTTAATCACCCACCTAGAAAAGCCTGCTATTTTGTTTAAAACGTACACGTATTTACTTTACGAAGTGGTGGGAGGAATGCTCCAGTCGATAAACAGAAGAGTGCAGAAAGAGGAGGAGATATACGACTGAAAAGAAAACTTGCAGCGAGGGGGGGGAGAGATGATATTGCCTTTGTCGTGGAGCCTCATCAGCTGCTCAGCTTTCAACTGGATTTCACAGTCGCTTGTCGTGCTGCAGCCGGGGTCAGAACCAGCATCCCCGCTCACAATGAGGACTTCTCTTCTCAGACCATGGCAGCGAAGACCAGCGCTGTTGGCTGCCACTTGCATTTGTCTTGATGGTGACACACTTAAACCCATTTTATTTTTAGTATTTTAGGTGTCAGCAGTCTGCCCTTCACATCTACGCCACCGAGGAGAAGTTAAAAATGAAATTTGCCCAAAAATGTCAGTTTCAAGTGTCAGGGTAAAATAAAAACATCTTAAAATTATACAATATGTGTCTCAAAACTGTCTTGAAAAACTCAAGACTGCCAAGAATGTCTAAAGAAGTGTCCTCTAGACATCTTGAAATAAATATTGTCTTCAGTATGTCTCTGGATTTACTTTTCATTTATTTTATGATGCATATAATATTTTGTGGGTTAAAATAATCTATCTATCTATCTATCTATCTATCTATCTATCTATCTATCTATCTATCTATCTATCTATCTATCTATCTGTCTGTCTGTCTGTCTGTCTGTCTGTCTGTCTGTCTAGTTGTGTGTGTTTCCAGACGTTCCAGATGGGAACCAATAGGATTAGGAAACCGTGTTTTCACTGTTTACAATCGATCATATAAATCCTTATAGTCATTAGTCAAGACAACAACTGAACCTTTTAATTTCAGTTGGTTTATTATCATATTTCCCATCACATTGCTATTTACTTGTTGTGTTTACAAAGATATTTTCCTTTGTTTATATAAGCATAAAGGACTGAGACTTGCTGTGTCTATCTTTTAAATATGTTTGTTAACTAAAATAAAATAAAATAATGAGGAGACAGACAGGACAAGGAGTGAGACAGACGAGGGAGGAAACAGTCTTAGTTCAGTGCTTGTCAGGGTGTGTTGTCAGTCCTGGGGGTTTATCTTCTAGAGATAGAAGGGATGTAAAAGGTAATACCATCTGTTTCCAGGTAATAACTCATGAGCTCAGTGTGGGTGTTAGGATGCTTATAATAGTGGACCTAAAATAACAACAAAACCAGAAATGTTGCATTTTCCAGCTCTGATTCCATATTATTACATAGAAACAACCACCTCTGTGTCCAGGAAACTAACTTGAACTGGGGTGTTTGGAAGAGACTGAACTGATTTACAACAACCAGTAATTACCTGGTAATAATGTTGAAATTACCTGGTATTACTCTGATATTACCCTGATATTGCTCTGATATTACCCTGATATTACCCTGATATTGCCCTGATATTGCCCTGATATTACCCTGATATTGCCCTGATATTACCCTGATATTGCCCTAATATTACCCTGATATTACCCTGATATTACCCTGATATTACCCTGATATTGCCCTATTACCCTGATATTACACTGATATTACCCTGATATTACCCTGATATTGCCCTGGTATTACCCTGATATTACCCTGATATTACCCTGGTATTACCCTGATATTACCCTGATATTACCCTGATATTGCCCTGATATTACCCTGGTATTACCCTGATATTACCCTGGTATTACCCTGATATTACCCTGATATTACCCTGGTATTACCCTGATATTACCCTGATATTGCCCTGATATTACCCTGATATTACCCAGCTGTAATGCAAAGTACAGCTTGTATTATTTGATCTGTCTAGAACAGGGATGCAGGCGATTTTAGACAGTGTTCTTGGTTTTTTGGTCCCATCAGTAACCATAGAAACAGACTGCATGTATTGAGGTTGCGGATATTTTAATGGAGAGAGCTTTAAAAGCTATAAAGAACAAAGATCTGACTATATTTAAGAATTTCAAAAGTAGGTAAACAGAATTTATTAATCAACTAAAGATAAATCATTTGGAGAGAAAGATGAGGCAAATCTGTTTCGACGATTATAATATGTCCCATTTGATCACATCCCCTTCAAAGTTGAGGGAGGAAACGACGGTATGTCATCAGGACGACTAACACCACCAACCTTCCTGCAGTGTGTTCAGTTCAGACAAAAATCTTCCCTTTGATACGCTGCCTCCTCTCGCTTCGAGGAGGAAATCCCCAAACAAAAAAAATAAACATGACTGTTCAATTCCTAACTAAACCAGTGGAGGCTGGATTTTCACTCCTTCTGTCCCTTGACTCCCTCCGACCAAGTAAACAAGACAACATCTCTTAACAATCCCTATTGCCATCTATCTGTCTGTTTATCTATCTATCTATCTATCTATCTATCTATCTATCTATCTATCTATCTATCTATCTATCTATCTATCTATCTACAGTCTATCTATCTATCTATCTATCTATCTATCTATCTATCTATCTATCTATCTATCTATCTATCTATCTGTCTGTCTGTCTGTCTGTCTGTCTGTCTGTCTGTCTATCTATCTATCTATCTATCTATCTATCTATCTGTCTGTCTGTCTGTCTGTCTGTCTGTCTGTCTGTCTGACTGACTGACTGTCTCGCTCTCTCCCTTAATTTTCATTTCTCAA
>OMKK01042723.1:1996-13777 GCA_900302305.1 Polymixia japonica | reverse complement strand
GTTATTACTCTAGGGTTATTACTCTAAGGTTATTACTCTAAGGTTATTACTCTAGGGTTATTACTCTAAGGTTATTACTCTAGGGTTATTACTCTAAGGTTATTACTCTAAGGTTATTACTCTAAGGTTATTACTCTAAGGTTATTACTCTAGGGTTATTACTCTAAGGTTATTACTCTAGGGTTATTACTCTAAGGTTATTACTCTAGGGTTATTACTCTAGGGTTATTACTCTAAGGTTATTACTCTAGGTAACTCTAAACAGGATATACATAGGATCGTATTATCTTTATTTTAGAATCTCTACACTGGTCCCATGTTAGTTCTAAGATTTGTTGGTTGCTTTTAAGGCAAACTATGGCTCCTAGCTACAGCTCAGATCTTTTAACCCCTTCAGCTCCTCAGACAGGTTCCTCCTGGCCATTCTGAAATATAGGCTAAAGACTAAACATCAGTTATTTAAAAAAATAAAAAATAAAAAACATTAAAAACAATAAATAAATCTATAAAAGGGGCATTAATGTATTTTATTCTCAGGTTTGACCACAAAGTCAGTTTAAAGGTCATGTTTTGGCATTTTTGTGACCTTTTATTACTATTCATAATAATTGTCATCATCGTCATCTTAATCATTATCATCTTAATCATAATACAACTTACATAGTTTTGAACATTATTAGTAGCTTTAATATACCAAATACAGAATACCCTACACAAGTGACTGGACCCTACACTCTTCCATAAGTATTATGGAAATTATATTAGAATCAATGTGTTTTTATGCCCTTTTTGTCATTTTGGTTAAGAATAATCACTTGTATAATATTTAGTATTATATTTAGGACCACACAAGAATGATTTCATGTTTGAAATATCTTTATTTTTCACTTTTTAACATTTTTGAAAAAGAAAATTACCCAGAACAGCAATAGAAAAATGTGAACATCCATTGTGTGTGTGTGTGTGTGTGTGTGTCTGTCTGTGTGTGTATGTGTGTAACTGTCCAGTCATTGACAGTTCCTCTCTCTTTTCCCTGTTTTGCCTTCTTGTCTCATCACTGTATGCAGTTCAGACAAACTACCTGTTTCTGGCTGTGATCATTGCACACAGGTACATTGCATTTCCCACACCTATTGTTGACTTTGCGATCTTTGTTACTTGGGCAGATCTGACACCTCTTTCTCTTTGGTTGGCCCTGTCTGCTTCTTTCCTGTGGCTGGGTTGTGGCTTTTGTCACCCCACACCTTTCCATTGCTTCAATAATCGGGGTTTGCAGTTGGGGGCAGCCTTCCAGTCGACTCCTCATGTGTGGTGTGACAAGCTCCTTTGACAGCTCTTTGAGGAACAGCCGTCGTGCATTGGTGATGCTGCTCTTGAATTCTGGGTGCTGAGCCGTGAAAAAGGTGTAGGCATTCAGGGTGGCGATGTCAATTATGTTGTACCACAGCACCATGGGCCACCTCTGTGTTTGGCGCTTGCAGGTGTAGGTGCCAACCATCTGGTCAGTGGTGTCTACACCTCCTTTCGTCTTGTTGTAAAATGTGATCACTTCTGTTTTTTTCTTTCTGCTATTTTCATCCACTACTTTCTCGTGGTGCATCGTGCTCAGGAGCACAACAGCTTTTCCTTTCTTTCCGACATAGCTGACCATGGTAAGGCTGTCGTTGAATCCAAACTCTGTGCTGTGAACCTCCCTGGACTTGGAAGGCTTCATCAGAGGAGGGATGTCTGGCTTGTTCTGACGTAGAGTCCCCACAATAGTGAGATCCTTCTCCAGGAGATGCTGCGCAAGAGGCACACTGGTGAAAAAGTTATCCATGGTGATGTTGCGACCTGTGTTTCTAAATCTACTACACAACTGCTGGACAATGTTTTCCCCCAGATTCTTCTGAACTTCTTCCCCTGGTTGTCTCCCCGTGTAAACTATACCATCTATTGCATAGGGGATGCGTGCATCACAAACCCAGAAGATCTTTATGCCGTACTTGGCGGGCTTGCTTGGCATGTACTGTAGAAACTTGCACCTACCCCTGAATGGCACAAGCTGTTCGTCCACAGTGACACAATCACTGGGGATGAATCGCTGTCTGCAGTTGACCAGGAACAGGTCCCATACATAGCGGAAGGCTGCCATATGGTCTGTTTCCAGTCGGAAGGCTCTGGTCCTCTTATCATCGAAGTGCAAGGTACGGCGAATGTCTTCAAATCTTCCAACAGCCATAGTGGCCTTGTACATGGGATTACTTAGAGGACTCCCAAACAGCTCACGGACTGATACATCCCAGTTCTTCTCACTTCCTGCAAGCAGGGTCAATCCAATGAAGGCCATGAATTCATCTTTGGTGACATTTTTCCATTCTTTTCCTCTAGCTGTTGCTACTCTCCGTCCTTCCAAGTTTGTGCACTTCATCACCTCTTGTATTATATCATCAGTGATAAAGAGCTCCCATGCATCTTTTGGTGAGACAGTGGTGCTAAGCCCTTGTGCAGGCCCTGACCGACTTCTGAGGATATTGTGGCTCTGTGTTCTGCCCTGGGTGGGAGGTAACTCGCTCCAGTGAGAGCCCTTCCGACTCATTCTGTTGGACATGATTTGGACACTTTCTTCTTCAGAGGACACAGAAGAGGAATCTTCTGAGTCAGATTGATCCTGTTCAGTTGGATTTCCAGGTGGACGACTGCCACTGCCACCTGGACAATAGTCTGGGTCCTCATCATCAGAAATTTCAGACTCGGAGTCCAACCCCATTACTGCCTCTCCATCATCCAGCATCTCTAGGACCATTTCAGCTGTGTATCTAGCAGCCATGACACCTTGGATGAGGAAACATAAGAGTAATGTTTTCAATAGATCAATATGTAGCTATATAAATAAATACACTCACACACACACACACACACACACACACACTACATATAGTAATGTTAGCTAACTTAGTTAGCTAGCTAGTGTTAGCTAGTTATAAAGTAGGCTAATTTGTTGATAAATAATAATAACAACAGTCATGAAAGACACACACACAATATTATATGATAATACTTGTATCAGCTCTTGCTGTGTAAAATAATCTTCCTGATGGGTGACACTTCTGATATAGTCTGTGTGGTCCGCAGTTAATTTATTCCTGACAGCCACAGTTGATAAGAATCAAAGGTTCCCATTGGATTCCATAGAAAATGCATGCGGGTCATTTTTGAGGAATACCTGGAATATAAAATGATAACAATTTTTCATTACGAATATATTTCAAGAAAACAACCTCATTTTTGACCCACTTATGCATCTAAGTTTGTCACAGGCTGATAGTTTTAAAAAACAGAGGGAAAATGGTTTAGTCTTATGATGTTACAATTGCAATGAATGTTAATGGGAAGTGTGTTCTTCTTTCTGAAGACATAGTCTTCCAATAAATATCAATATACAACTACATACACGGTATATTTTAAACTACAGTAAAAGTATTCGATGTAAAACAGCCCGATTCATACTTATTTTGCAACTGCACCTATTTATGCCTGAACTACATTAACCATAATACTTTTAGCGACTGGACTTCCTGCTTCGCTACTTCCGGTAAGGAAGTTGCCTGTTCAAAACAAATGTCGGCTTGTTGTTGAAATATTTTGAAACTTTCAATGAGTTCTGCGTTATTTGTATCCATATAACTACCGTAGTCAAGAATCACGTAAGTCTGCTTATTCATTTTAACAAAAAGTAATTGATGCGTCGTTAGTTGTCAGCTGAAATGTGTTTCCTGTTTAAACGTTGCTATGCTAATGAAAACAGCTAAGCTTGTTACTGCGCTGTCATTCATCATGTGTTTCATGTTGTCATGGTCCTTTTACATCCTCTGGAAGCGTCGGTCTCTCCAGACAACAGCGTATTAAACTCATCATTATAATGCCTTGTCGGAATGACTGCTGATGAGTAGATTTTTTTTTCTCTGAAACATCAAATCTGAAAAGCTTAATGAAATCATCACAACCCCAACAATAAGTCTTTTTTTTGTTTACCAGCCCAGGTGGAACTTCATTGTGTGTTTTGTTTCTCGGTTGGCGTGGGTTTTGGGTGATGACAGTTATTAACAAGTTGCAGGGCATTTCTAAACTAACCAGCCACCCAACCAAACTCATCCCATGATGTTGTTTTCCATAGCAACCTGTGTATCCATGGAGACCCCAGAGCCCGGCCCAGCAGACGGAGAGGAGCGCTTGGTGGAGCTCCGACCTCGGACACGTTCCAACCCCGAAGGAGCCGAGGACCGTCGCAGCAGCACAGGCAGCCTTGGAGGAAACGGTAACCCTAACACCCCTCAACCTGCAGTAGGCAGTCGTGTTGAGGGGGAGGGCGAGGCCTCAACCAGCGACAGCCCCCCAAGTTCCACTACCACGACTGTCTCGGTGGCCACAGCTCAGACTGCGGCTCCTGCTGTAGCGGCGGTGACTTCGGCCAACCCCACAGTGGCGCTTTCAACTGCTCCCGTTGCAGCCAAGGAGAGGCCCAAGCCCATACAGCCACAGCCCCCGCTGACGACCCCCATCCCTCCTGCAGCCGAGTACCAGCTCCGAGCTCCCCGCGTCAACTGTCCAGAGAAAGTGGTAAGCCTGCAGGACAGTTTGATGCGTAATATCCTGCATGAGAAATTAAGACTTTCAAACTTCTTATTTTGTAGTTAACACAATTGTATGGTACAATGTTTCTAACATGTCTGTATGAAAACAGGTATTGGTTTTGATGCTGTTACTAATCTTCTGGGTTTCTTTACAACAGATTATCTGTTTAGATCTTTCTGAAGAGATGTCTTTGCAGAAGCTGGAGTCCTTTAATGGGTAAAATTTCTTTCCTTGTTGCCTGTCTTTCAGACATGTCCTGAATAAAATAAAAGAATCAGGATAAAATTGCATTTACTTTAACAAGATGTCGGATCTTGATCTTGCATCGAGTTTCCAATTAATTATTGTGGACATTGATGGATGAACACCTGGATTCCTCTTTGTTTCCTTTCAGGTCTAAAACCAATGCCCTTAACATATCTCAGAAGATGATTGAGATGTTTGTTAGAACAAAACACAAGATTGACAAGCGCCATGAGTTTGCTCTGGTTGTAGTGAATGATGACGCTCTATGGGTAAGTCCAGCTGTTTTACTTTGGTTCTGCCCTCATTATAAGATAATGAAGGAGAACTGTCTCAATCAGGCAGTTTGTGTGAATAAAAAAAACACACAATTGCAATCATTAGTCAAGATACTCAATTTACATTTCAACAATCCATATAAAATGTCTTCCATGGCTCCTATTCAACTGTGTTTTTGTGTTTCAGCTGTCGGGGTTCACCTCTGACCCTCGGGAGCTGTGCAGCTGTCTGTATGACCTGGAGACCAACGTGTGCGAGTCCTTCAGTATCCTTCTGTCCCAGACTGAATGTTAAACACTGTCATAATGTCATTGGTTTCATCATCATTGATCTCTATTTTCATCCATTTATAAATACAAGATTTTTTGAGAATTCTTGCTGTATTTTCCCTTAACTGTCCTCTTTAGACCTGGAGGATCTACTCAGTGTAATGTAAGTACTGTTTATCTACACTTTAAAAAAAAACCTACACTACAATAGTACCACTTGTAAAACGGTTTACCATTTCAGGTTCAAAAAGCATATACTAATGGGAAAGCACTTCATCAACCCAGCTGAGTCAATCCTTTCCCCTTCCCTCCGTGTAGCCGTCAGAAGATCGACCTGCCAATGATGGAGAATGTTCAGACCATCCCTCCTCCTTTTGTGGTGCGGACTCTGCTCGTCTACAGTCGACAAAACGGACAACTACAGTTCAACCCTTCTGAGGCTGTCAGTGTAAGAGCAACAGTGCTGAGGCCTTCCCCTCCCTGTTCTCCTCTGTGTTTACCTGCTGCTTCCTTTTCACGTTCACTGAATGTACACACAAGCTAACTAGCAATAACAAGCGAGACAGGAATTTATTTATTTATTTTATTTATTGATTTATTTAATCACGGTGCTATCATCACAACGCTATGGTCATAAAGCAGTACTCAGGTCAGGCAAGGGTGAAACACTTCAGTCTATACCTGTGCACTATCAAATTTGGTCAGTGTACAAAAAAACTATTTCTACAAACTATTTCTGTTCTTTTCTCGAACAGCATCTTATTTATCAAAAAAAGGCAAAAGTTAAATCATGAAAATTGTATTTTTACTATTAATTTTGACTCCTTATCTGCAAAATATTTTATACAACTCCCACGATACTTGTAGAAAGAAGAATACATGATCACCAACCTAAGTTTAACCATAGTTGGATTGTCCTACATGAAACACCATTGATTTAAAATGTTCTCTGTTTGAGTGGGATTGGTTGGATGTGTCTGTATACTTACTGATCGATGAACTAAATGCCCTGCTGGTCTCGTCTCCGCCTACAGAAAATGTTGCAGTCTCCGTACTTCTTCTTTGATGTGGTCTACCTCCATAACGGGGTGGAGGAGCAGGGGGATGAGAGGAGCTGGAGGGTAGGTGGATGGGGAGGTGAAAGGAGGACAAACAGTTCTAGTAATATACAGTTACGCTGCGGTTGGAACAAGTTTGTCTGGTCTGCATTCTTAATCATACTGCACAACTAGAACCAGGAAAGATTAAAGATTTAAATAAACACCTGGTCGAATAATCTTCATACTTTCACAAATAATCTATATACTGGTAAATACTTTTGGATGTCTTGTTGTAGTTTGAGGCATGAAGGGTAGAAAGAGATGTTTTCGAAACTTCATAAACTGCAAAGCTACAACTTTTCCCAAGACAATGAAATGTACCGCATTGGAATATTGACCAAGTACCGTACTGCTGCAATCTTTCATTCTCATCTATCTTCTGTTCATACTCACTGCACTGATGTTGTGTATTTGCGTTCACTCCAGGACAACTACACCTCTTTCTGCAACCTGGATTCCAAGGGCGTGTGCTATCGCTTCGAGGTATCCCTGAGTGGACCTGCCATCGAGCTGCACAACTGCATGGCAAAACTTCTGTCCCACCCTTTACAGAGGCCTTTCCAGAGCCATGCATCTTACAGCCTACTGGAGGGGGATGACCCCCAGGACGTTGAGGCTACTGTCTAACACAGGCCTCCCTCATAAAGCCCTGGGTCTATGGGAAATGCACATGCACTCTGCAGTTTATCAACAAAGGACTATTTTCCATTAACTCACAGTGGAGCAAAAATGATCATAACACTGAGATGATTTGGGGAACCCTACTAGAAAACACGGGGTTTATGCTGGCTTTTCTTCCAGCCAAATACGAATAAAATCATTATTTAATTTGTGTCATGAAGATAATCGGTTGATTGATTAGTTATTAAAGAATCCTTGGTACCCCGTTATTCCCTGTATGACTACTGGGCGACTATCGAACTCTAGAACTGGATGCCTGAGACTCGGAGAGCGTGAGGCGAGTAGGAGGAGAGGATGAGGAGCGGAAGGAAGGAAAAACGATGGCTTAGGATGAGCATGGGACTTTATAAAGCTTTCACTGCAGCCATCTGTTGTTTTTTTCTTTTAAACTCTTGGTGTCTTAAGAATGAATACAACACTTGTGACCTTTTTTCCATGGCTTCTGGAGACTTTCAAGTAACAATGTATGATATACTGTATCACAGGTTGCTGTAGGATTTATTTTATCTTCTGTAGTATTGTCTTTTCATTTTGTTGGAGATCCACAAAACATTTGCTTGTTGTAATGCCAAATCTTTTATTTTATTTTATAAAGAGTTGTTTTTAATCATTTGTTCACCTTTCACTCTTGTGTGTTACAGAGACAATGAAAGAATGTACATTAAAGCAGATGCAGCCTGGGTAGATCCGTTTCTTTCCTTGACAGTTGTCTCTTTGGGGTTGGTGGCTTGAGTCATGTGAAAAGGGCACCAGAGAAATGTTATTTGTACAGATGTCTGTTTTAAAGCTGTTTCCCCGAGATTAAAAGATGCATGTCTAATCTCATTTTTTTTGCTTGTTCATCATCTGAGTTGTTCGATTTCCTTGTTTGTGCTTTGCAGATTTTCGCCAGGTGATGGCAGCATATTCCCTCTAGAGATGATAGTCTAGCTGGATGTCTGACTGAACTAAATGGCCTTGTTTAACCAGCCGTGATATATGAGGTACTCTCCTATATTATAATTATATGTGCAAAGTTTACCCACAAGTTGTCAGCACTTCCAGGGGCGATATTAAGGCCCTTTTCTACTGCATAGTACCGGCTCAAGTGACTGATTAGTGACTGTTCATGACTTGAGATTGAGAGGATTTTCAAATGCAGGTATTGCTACATCCTAAATCACAGCGTGAATATGCAATTATTACACTCTAATTATGGAGAGTATCACTAATCCACATTAATATATAACATGGATATTGTTAAAGGGTTAAGACAGCCTTCACTTTCTCCCCAAAGTGTCTGAATGCCTGGTTATCTTAATAAGTGTTTTTATCTTGGTCCTCAAGCAATCGGTTTCCTGTTTTCGTTCAGAAGTTTATCAGAGCTCAGTCCCGACTCCTGATACTCACTCATTTTCTGTCACTCTAAAATATCTTCATAAATTAGGTTTTCCGGTGAGCACAGGTTGGCAGGGAGACAATGGGGAGCAGGAAAGCCCTGGGCTCAGTGGATCCCTCCCCTTCACACTCCTCACACTCCTCACACACTCCTCACACTCCTCCTGGACAGACACGTCATTGACGCGAACTGCGGGGGGAGATCAAATGTGTCCGTCGCCTCCTGTACTGCAGGGAATATTTGTTATTCCCTCGTCCCTAAAGAATGACAGGTCCCTATTGTTCATTTTCTCTCCTCCACAGCCATGTCCCCCCCCCTTTTTTTTTTTTTTTTAGGACAGGATACGTGGGTTGTTTTTTTTCCATACGTCGATTACATTGTTCATCCACGGCCAATGGAATGTGATCAGGAATTCGGTGACATTGGGCTGTAGTTATATTTATCACAGGCTCTGGGAAGTGATCTTTCCTGGTTTATTTGATCTCACGTGTAAGTGTGATAGAATAAATAAAATAAATGGGTCGATCTGTTTTCTGTTTTGTCATATTGTCATTTTTTTTATTTTCAGTATGTAAGGCATGTCTGCCCTTTATTATGGTCGATGGTATCCCATCAGTCAACAGAGAAGAATTAGCAATGAGATGGTACTTTTCCATAGATCTACTGTGTTGCACATGAATCATAAACATGCCAATGTTCCTATTACTGTTTTCCCCAGTGTGAGAGTGACTAGTCTACGTGGGTAGTTATTTTTTCCCGGTCAGGAGGAAACATCTTCATTACGTTTAACTTCAGGTACACAGTAACTACCACCAATGCGCCATAAAAATAATAATATAATAAAAATAAAATATAAATCCTTCCTTTTTATTAATAAACAGACCCTGACAGTTGCAGAGGGAGATACTGTCTGAGTTTCAACTGTGATAACTTGGTCAGCAGGAGCCTTGTGACGGGGGTGGATGAGGGAAGGAGGGAGGGAAGAGGAGGATGGGATGGGAGGGGTGGGCCAGGATGGACTGGAAGTGTGCCTCCAGCAGCATTTATAAACATGGTCCGTTTTGCACACACAAGTGTCAGTGTTTACATCCATACATACATGCCATTCGTGCCTCTGTAGGACTCGCTCTGCACCATATACTCCAAGAAGGGAAGAAACATACTGTGGTTCTCCTGCTTCATCTGCCTGCAGTCATCTTGAGGCTTCAGCACCTGTTGAGTAGTAGAACCTCACCTCGAGTTCAACAACCAACCAGAAATTCTCGTTTAGATCTTGCAACCTCCTCCGTCACCATTTCGCCTCCGACAACCATGTACAGCACCAGCTATTCACGGGCCAAGTTTGGCTTAGAAGGCAGAGAGCCTCTTCACCAGCCCAGAGGGAAGAGCTGCGGTTACTACATGAGGCTGGTGTTCTTCTTCTCCTCTTTGATCCAGTCTCTGATCATAGTCAGCCTGGTGCTGTTCCTCATCTATGGACAACCGGAGAAGGCCGCTGAGGAGAAGAGGGTCAAGGTCAGTCTGTACTGTATTTACATGGAAACAAACAAAAAAAAATCTTATTTTTAACCATTTTTAGGATATAGAAGATATTTGCATAGCTGGTCAAGCAGAGTCTCCTCCAGACAGTTTGAAAATATCACATCTGTGCCTTAAAGAGATGAATGTAGATATTTTGTGGAAATGTAAATCCAGCCTTAGTTAAGTTTGTTATTTAGAGATTTAAATAATCAGGAATGATGATTTTGATCTTACCTTTGGTCTAAGTAAGTGTTTGTTTCACTTAGTTGAATGTTTGTGTTTATGTTGACATTTGTATTTGTTGCTTTTATCATTGTCTTACAGCTGTTATGCTTTGATTCGTTTCATTTGACAGCATTTTGTAATGTTCTTAAGATCTATACCAATACAGTGATGATGATGATGAGGAATATTAATTATTACTACTATTATGAAGGAGCTGGAGCTAAACTTCAACAAGCTAAGTGAAAACAACATTAAGCTGAGGAAGGAGAAAGGCGACCTGGGAGCACAGCTGGGAGCGCGTACAGCCGAGAAGGCTGCTCTTGAAAAAGAGGTTGAAAACCTGAAGACGGCGGCCAACGTCACAGCCAAAGAGCAGCAGGCCAGACAGCTAAAACTGGTGAGGAAATATTACCGGGTTTTCATATCTAATATAAAATGGATTTAAGTTTGACTTTGATGTCTTGTGTGTGTGTGTGTGTGTGTGTGTGTGTGTGTGTGTCAACAGACATTGGATAAAATATTAAAAACTAATTAAATTACAGTTTATATTTATATTGTCTTTAAATTATTTTTGGGAAAAAAAAGATTTTCAATTATGTTGTAGTGTTTTGAAAGAGTCACCGTAGTCTGAAAATACAGCCCACATATTGTTGACCTTACAGTCTATCACTCAGCTGTAAATGAATGATTTGCTGTAGACTCCAGCAACCTGAGTTTATTATCATTAATTCTACAAATGTTGATGTTTTTCTTCCTTCAGGCCCAGTGTGAAGTAGATCGAAGGCTGGCGTTGACGAGGTCTCCACCAGCAGTACAATGTCCCACCACTCCTGTCCAAAACCCTTTTACTGCTACTACTAACAGTATGTAGTCTAATGGGATTCAATATTTATTTTACCAGAGACTTAACCTAATGATACCGTTACAATTTATTGAAATTACTGATTTAAATTACTGATTTAATACATGATTAATCTTGCCCCTAGTGGTAATGAATTTGCGTCTAGAGATTAAATCTTATGTTAATTATAGTGTAATTGCCTATTTCTGTTCTACTGTGATGACACTGTTTCTCATTGAACCCTCCAGGTGAAATGAAGACTTTGCAGAGCCTGAACGCCCAACAGAGAGCTATGATAAACCTCATAGAAGCAAACTTCACCCAGACGGTTCAGTATCTCAGCCAAGACAGAGATAACGCCCTCAAGGACCGTGACACGCACCACCAGGACGCCATCGTCTTGCGCAGGGACAACGGCATCCTGAAGGAGCAGCTTACCACCTACACCAGGTGCGTGTGTGTGTGTGTGTGTGTGTGTGTGTGTGTGTGTGTGTGTGCGTGCGTGCGTGTGTGTGTGTGCGTGCGTGCGTGTGTGTGTGTGTGTGTGTGTGTGTGTGTGTGTGCGCGTGTGTGTGTGCGTGTGTGTGTGTGTGTGTGTGCAATGACATGATGAATAGTAATTGTGTGGGC